>VUJU01000110.1:94080-176239 GCA_009835225.1 Aphis craccivora | reverse complement strand
GGTTGCGAGACGTGCTTGCAACCGGCCGCAGCGTTTCCGGGCTAATCGGTGTGCGGCATCGGCGGCCGGCAGTTCGAACTCGACCGGCGGGGCACTTGGGCGAAAACGACATCGGACACGAACCACCGCACTGGTTCACCGAGTTTTCGCCCCGGAATCCCGTCGGCCGAGCACGGGCGGCCGGCCGCCATCCGTTCCTGCCATTCCACTCTTTTTTTCATCATTTTTTTGCACTTGCAATTTTTTTTCATATATTAGTTTTTTTAAGTATTTTCGTTTATTTATTGAAAAATAAAACTTATCTTTGTTATACCATTATGTAATAATTAATTATACAAATAAAAATGTTTGCGTACACAAAATATACTTTGTTTTTTTATATTTTAATCGTTTAATTATTATTCTAATACTCATAAATATATAATTTATATTTAAAACCCACATTATTCGTCAGTTTATTAATCTTGAGAAACAGTTGTACTATGCATCTATGAAAAAAATACTGACAAAAGCATTTTTTGAAAATTAATTACCAAGTATTGGTATGTTAATTGAAAAATAACTGGCATTACAATCACTGTTATATTGTTAAAAATTAATTTAATTTTTTTCTCTGTAAATGACTTGAGTCTACTGCGAAAGGTACCTACAGTTAAATTAGAATTATTTTCCTAACGAATTATAAAAAAAGTTGTTTCTTAGTTTGAAATTGTGTAATATTGTTTTTGATATTTTTTGAATTTGTCATAAGAGTAGCTATTTAAAATTATAATAATTAGTTAAAACATACCGGTAATACTATTCTATTGAAAATGGAATTAATTTTGTAAACATAAAGGTAAGAGATTAATTTAAAAAATCATACTCTTGTAGTAATTATGATTTATGAGTGCCATTGTATGATAATTTTTTATGGTTGTATTAATGGTAATCGGCAAAAAAAAAAAGGTAGTAAGTGGGTACAGCTCTGCTGTACATTTGTACATTAAATGCCGTGTGGATCACTATTATATATTGTAGGAATGTTAAATTTGAATCCAATTATAAGTACCATTTTATAAGGAAAAATATTCTGAAGGAAGATGATTTGTCAACCTAGGATATAATTTCCATGTGGTTGGTGAAAAAGGTTATGTTTTAATGGCCTGAATACACCAAAATTTAAGTTCTTTTATAATTATTGTAAGTTAAACTTATGAAAAACCTTGTATTAAATTTTCAACTCTTAGCTTCTAATACAAACATTTTTATGAATTATACCTACAAAATAATTTGCAAATATTCATGATTTTGACGAATTTTTATTAATAGTTGAACTTCAAATGCTAATAAAAAAAAATTGTGCCTATGTATTCTTATAATTTTTTAATCACTATAAAAATAACTTATAAGGGACTTTGCATTAAATTTTCAAATATTTTGGTTGAGCCAAAAAAATTTTATTGACACTTCAGAAAAATTGAACGTCAAAATATTTTGAAAATTAAATCATGTAAAGAAAACGCCAATCTAATTAATAATTGGTAAATTTTTCAAGTATCTACGACTTATACCTTTTGAAAAATAAAAAATATTTATAATCGTTTGAGGTTAAATCGTTATCGTTACGCTATTTCGTAAAAATTTAAAATTCAAACGCGCTTACAATTTTTCCTTTAATGATGCTTCGAGTTCCTCTATAGCTACTTGAAGGAAAATTTATGGAAAACTTAATGTTGTATTTTTAATCCTTAGTTATAAAGACAAAAAATTTTATGATTTTTCAACTTCAAAATTACTTGCAAATTTTTAATTTTTACTTGCTAGTTTTTGAATTACAACCAGAAAACTGGTTTTCTGGTAAAAATTTCCGTTTTTCCGTCATTTTTTTTTTTTGTTTTTGTTTTTCTCAATTTTTTTGAGAACTGTTGTAAAATGTTTACTTTTAACCTTTATAATGCACTAAGAATATTCGTTCTTACATCGGAAACCACCCCCAAAGTTTGAAATTGGAGCATTATTTCGACTATTTATACTGTACAGTGTACATAGACACACAAAAAAAAATGTTGTACTCGTTTTAAATTTATATTAGAAAATAAATTTTAAATTTGCAATTAAAAGAAGAATGACTTCTAGTAACTACCTATATAGTGCATCGGCAAAGTTGAATGGTATTGTTAAACATAATATGTACAAATATAAAATAACTTACATAGTGAAGGACTACGGTAAATTACTGCAGCAATGCTTGATCGTTGTCTACGGTCTGTCTTCGTCTTTGTACGATTGGTTTGACTAAATTTTTAAAGAGCATAATTTATTATATAAAAATGACATGCCTACTAATCACAATGAACATCTGAAAGTTATATTTACACAGTATTTTAGCATCTGGTATAGGCTGTATAAAAACTACGGTATTATCGGCGTCGTCGAGGACTTTCGACGACTATTGTGGCAGACCAGAGAGTTTATTTTTTCACTCGCCAAAATGATTTATAAAACCGTAAACACGTAGATAAATATCTAATGGGTCTGTGCACAGTAACTTTAATATGATGTATACACCATCGTACAAGGAAATATGTTGTGTTTTTTTTTTTCCATCAGTGCACGTTTATTCACATCGTCGTGTAATAAATCAATTTCGTGAATGAATTAAAAAATGATTTTACACGTAATATATATATATATACGCGCTGCCGCCCGAAGGAGCAATACGAGAAGAAAGGAACAAGCTGCTCAGAGAGAGATACGTTGACCAGATTAAAAACGTTTTGACCGCTACACGTATACGCTGGCCGTCGCATTAGAAGCACTAATGCGTTTTTTTCCATACGGCGATGGAGTCGTCTGATTAAAAACATACGTCTTCATTATTTATCGGTGTAATATTATAACTATAGGTGACAGCTTTCGGGCGAGACTATATTAAAACACATATACATATTTTATACTGTAAGCACGCATTTAATGAAATATTTTACTGCAACTACCTACATCATACCATGTTGCAGTTGCACGTACTAAGATCGATGTATTATAGATTATGTTACTATGTGTTGTATGTGTTATATGACGTGTTGTGTTCGACCGGTCGAATTACAACCGAGATGCGACAATGACGGAAACAATAACGCAGCACGATATTATAATAATTATCAAATCATTTTTGATGCCAACAACTTACGAAACTTACGTATAATAATATGATCTGAAACGCGAGCCCGACGTGCCATGCGCACAGACGTATTTGAAATGATGGAACATAATCTGTCGTGGGATAGCCGGTGTACATAATATTTATTATATTATTAGTGTAGGTACCTAACCTACACTAATAATAAGGTGAGCTTCGTATATATAATTTTTTGGTTATAAAAACCGAACTGTATAGTAACCCATCGGCAAAAGTCTCTGTTTTACGATCCAATAGTCGTATAAATAGACGATAACCACCGCCACCATCCTCAACTGGTGCGGCCTGATGTGATGGATATATAATATTATTACCGTGGAATGCAATAACCAAAGTGCGCACTTATTGTGTGTTTAATGGCGTGTGTGTGTAATAAAACCCCCGACCCTAGAGTGCCCATCATAATGATATTGTACATTATTATATGGGTTTGTGTTTTTAGAGCTCGGCTTTGCGTGTGCGTTTGTTTGTTCCCGTCAAACAGTGTCAAGAACCGACTAAAGGCCCCACGCACTAGTGTATAACGTATAAATATAATAATGAAATATGTAAATAATAATAATGCACAATAGTATATAATATAGGTACCTATTATATTATATATATTTTATTTATATACGTATAGCGCCGACGTGACGGATAGGACTAAAACGGTTTGCCGTCAGCCGACAGCGCTGTTTGATTGTCAAACACATCTTAACATGAACACGTGACATTTGCTTTTAATACATATTTATAATTATAATCCATCTACGTCGTATACGAATGACATACTCACGCGATTTTGAATACAAATAATATATAAGTACATTATATTTAAGTGAGTGGTTGCAAAAGTGACTTCAACGGCCACTGATCCGCTCATTAGATAGTATTATTATAGCATTTTTGGTATACATCCAACTCGTTACCTATACTGAGTTCGCCTAATTATTGTTTTCTTATAATTAGATGTATTATAATTTATAACATGATAATATGTTTTGTCGATATCAAAAATAATTTGGAAAATCAGACTTAAAAAACCGTTGCCAAACGATTAAGATTGATGAGTATTTAGTAACTATTATACTATACTATGAGGTACCTAATGGTAATCTTCGAAGATTCGTTATATAGTGCTATAATAATGTTAAGTTTATTCACGGCCTTTGATTAATGTCAATATTTGGAATTTAAACATCTAATAATATACAGATATTGCAAGTATATAATCAATACTTGCTTATAAGATGAACAGTGTCCAACAACTTTTGGGTGAAGACTAAATAAAAATAATCATGAAATCGAAATGATGCTTTTACAAATATAAGGATACAATTTTAAATATTTATGATTTATCGTAAATCAGTGTTCAGAAGTTGATGATTTTTACTTGATGCTTATACAGATTTACAAACATATAATATAGGTATCTTAGTATATAATTTACTATGTTTTTCTTTATTGGGGATAAATAAAATAAAATAAATATATTATATTAGTATGCAAATAAAAAATATTAAAATTTAGTCCAAAAATTATTATTATTCAATCAAAGGATTAAATTATATTGTCTCGAAAAATATCATGGTATACATAAAATATATTACATTTTTGTAGATAGCACACAATCTCAAAAATGTATACTTTTCTTAGCACAACAGATGGCTTTTAAGTCCATTAATAAGTCGTTTATAGACTAGTGTTAAGTTTCCATCGAAAAATATCGGATGTTTTATTCAAGTATATCCGAGGTTGGTAAGGATAAAGACGATATAAGAAATATAATATTGTTTATCATTTTAGCGATTGATAATAATACATTTTGAACTTTGAAAAAATGGTTGTATGAACTAATTATATACATGAATTAATTGTACCAACTGCAGATATTTCCAACAAAAGTTTTTAAGAACAGGAAAAAAATACATTATACGTATGATGAATGTGAAATAATTTAATGATGATTAATTGATCTTCTATAAAATTAAAATTTAATTTATTTATTCGATATTGATATTTTGTAATGAAAATAATTTTTTCTTTTCTTCTGTGCTTTATGACCAACTATTAAAGGTACCTTTATTATAATATTTTAGTTAAATAAGTAGTCTGTATTATCATGTTTTAACATTCGTTTTTCATAACGAGGAAGAACGTATTTTTGAGGACTGTAAAACCAAATTAACCTTCATCTCGAAATATTAGTTTCGCGAGATTTCGATTGCATGGTTTTCAAATAAGATAGTGTATAAATACGCCGTGTCAAGTCTTGTAAACGATGCGTGTTTGTGTGTGTTTGTTTTAATGGCAATAAGTGCATGCGTACGGCTGCAAGTTACGACTGGTAGCAAAAAGTCGCTAAGATATAAAATACAGGCACGTGGTACTACGGTAGTATGAATTTGTGACCAGGTGGTAGGTATTATTATACACATATACATATTTATATATGTAAGTACTACACACACCCATACGATATTATTATAATTATTATTATTATCTTACATACGTCGCTGGTCATTTGTTACACATGCACACACGCGTGCGCTCAGTAATGTTAATATTAACTATAATACACGTCTTCTCTCATTTGCATGTGTCCGGTAGACCCGTCTTGACGGCTTATCTCCATTACGGACACTGCCGTTTGTCTTTCTGTGCGTGATGTGTGCAATGCGTGTGCGACGGCGTGTGTGTGTGTGTTATTTAATTAAACGTTGCTCTGGAAGATGAGAGAAATCTCTGACCGCCGCGCGCCGGCACTGCCGCAGTCCACAGTATAATACAGTAATATAATTTGATGAACCGTACTCACAAAAAAGTATATAATATAGCAATAAATACCTAATAACTGATAAGTAATAAATAACGATATAAGACACAATAAACATTGTTAATGATATTAAGTAATTCTTTTTTTCATAACACAATAATATTATGATTGTTATGATTATTGTACATGCACATTGCATATTATACATACATACATATTTAGATTATAGTATATATTTTCCATTACAACAAAAAAATATATTTAAGCTGAACTTTCTCGTCCTACATCAAGGATTGCATGTAATATTAATCAACGCTTAAATTACGTATTTAAGAATAAATTAGTATTTATACATACTATAAAAAAGTAACATATGTGCCTACTAATATTGTTGAAACAATATTGAACACACACATAAACGTTTGTAGAGTGGTGAGTTATGTTAAATTATGTTGTGACTTAAATACTTAGTCCATCCACGAAAAAAATACCAAAAAAATAGAGAAATATAATTAAAATAATATTATCATATGCATGACATTATCGTACGGCATTGTTGTATGATATTATCGAAGTGTAATATATATATATATATATATATATATATATATATATCCGTACAAAAAAATTTTATGATTTATTTTATTTTATACGCATTTCAAACCTTGGAAGTCTAATAAAAATTTGACAGCATAATAAATTGCATCTATTATCCGACGCTTTATTATAATATCAATTACACAACACAATTTATAGGTACCCAGTATTAAAATATAATTACTATCGACACACAACATGTTTCTTGAATAATTATGAGAATATTTTTACGCCCTTGGAATAATTGTGTATATAATATAATATGTAAGTACGATTAAAATATACCTAAACATATAATATAATATCTAATAAATAGCATTTTTGTTTACGAGATGAAATTTACTCTCATGTAGGTGCGTGTGCGTAGTAATAATGTAAACTAGCTTTAAATGTATAATATATACATGAATAAACATTGAAAATTATTTTTTTCACGGACCGTTTACGTGCGAGTAGTATTTAATGAGTACCTAAAAAAAATGTAAGTAATTAATATCAAAATTGCACTGTGTGATAAACAGCACCAATTAAACAGCGGCGGCAGCGGTCGTCTAATTCGATTTTAATAACATGTTGATGCGTGCACACACACACGCGCATAATACATATTATAGTTGGTTTTAATCACCGCACACACGAGTAATAATAATAATAGTAATAATATAGCATTAATATAGGTACACACTATACATAGCCATTATCTCGAATAATAATAACGAATACGACCTGTGATGCGTGTCAATAACAACGATCGCGTTGAAATGTCTGAGGTACGCAGGTAATTGTACAAGGTTTTTGTGAGTGTATAATATAGAGTATTTCGAGTCTTTTCTGTACGCTGAAAATATTATGTCGGCTTACAAAAGAATTCATCGGTCGTGGAGCGGAGATCTGACGGGTCTGCCGGAGACGAATGAATCATGTCTTCCACACTCGTGTACGTGGTTATAGCTACCTATTATACGAAGTGTACTCCGATAAAATATGTACGGAATAATATATAGGACGCGAGTAACAACTTCAATACCGCTGCTGAAGTGAACCGTGGTTGTCACTCCCTTGGCGTGTATATTTCGTGGAAAAGAATATCTTATAATATTATTATATAGGTGTATTAATAATGACGCACGTTGAATCCGTCGATTCCGAATTCGTTTGACATGTCGACGTGTTTAGACGAATTTAATAGTAAACACAGATCTCTGTCTCGGGGGGGTATTGTATCCAGTATTGATTTTTGTCCAAATTTCGTACGACCATTCTATTATGTTACGATATTGTTGTTATTTTAACACGAATATTGTAAGCGACTGGATTATAACGTGGTATTATTGTCACTGTGACGTGGTGGACACTGCAGAGATCTTCTTTTAACAACCCGTTTCTGGATAACTTGTAAAATTGTTTTTGCAAAAGTCGAAGTTATTATTATTCTACGTCCTGCCAATACTCTACGATGTTCCGGTACACGATCGTATAGACCGGGGAAAAAAACTTACAGCTCGGGTCCGGTGTACATAATATGCGAGTCCCTAGGATTTGTTCGATTAAGTCTTCATGCACTGCAACGATAAAAAAAAAAAAAAACGTTAGCGTTAATATGATACTTTGTCGTGCGTTTGACAGTTTGATAAATGTATACCAATTTATCATGTTTTGATCGGGACAATATATTTTATATCAGTCGCCGTGCGATGTGTGGATGATAAATAAAAATATTATATGTAGTAATTTAATGGAGGCTCGTATAAAGTGCTAAAGTGTAGATTATTGTGCGTATAAAATATAATACATTACATCTATGTGCATACTGTACACATAAAAGCTTAATGCTTATATAATTTAAATGTACACTTAATGTTGTGCATATCGTATTTTGTACACTTATGAAACAATTTGATTTTATTTCAAAACTTAAAGTAAGTTTTGTCATTTGGTGTGACATATTACAATTAATACACTTGTTAAAATGTATACGCGTGTATTACAAGGCGTATATATGAATACATCTTACTTTATTCACGTACTCGCGTTAAATTAATATACTATGAAATTATTTAAATTTAAAATATTATTCATTTACATTTAGTCAGGCTGATGCAAACTTCAAGTTACAAAACTAGTGTGACTATTATACTGAGTTCATTATTTTATTCAATCCCATCAACTGTACGACACACTTTTTCCACAATACCCACTATAGTGACGCGGTCAGCTACAAGTAGCAAGTCGTATGAAGTAGAAGCATCGCAATGTACCGCCGTCGCTCGTTCTTATTAACTAACAGTTCGGGACACAAATAGCGCGGCTCGTTCCATTTTTCGACTTTAAATCGATTACGGAAAGGTGGGATATGGGATTGAGCAGGCTTTACTCGTACGTACGATCGACGGCAAAGGCCACGGCTAGCAACCTACAGGTCCGTGATAACGACTACCGATCATTATTATAGTGGCAATGTAATTCTTATAATATTAGTATTTGATTTAATAAAATCAAATACAAACAATTCACTTAATTCTAAAATAATTGTGACTGTGTTTTATCCTTACTTATCAGACATCACACATTTTGGCGGACAATGACAAACAATGATTGAACTCATCACAGTCCGCGTCAATAGACAATATACAGGGTACAGAATATTATACACATAATACGTATTTTAATTGTAAATAAAAAGTATATGAAACTTGTTTTTGAGAAAAAAATTATTACTTATTGCATAATAATATATTATATGCGATAGTTGGACATATGATATCTAAAAAAAAATCTGTTTAAGGCAGCTACCTATTTTAAAAATGAATAAAGTTTATATTCTTTATTTTTCTTACTCGTTACTAGTAGAAAAGTTTTTTTTATAAACTTTCTGAACAGAAAAATCAGAGCACTGTAGAGTGATCATTTTGTCAGAACACTTTTTATATATATATATATATATAACTTTGAGATTAAATGATCTGAGATAATTATTAAATATTATGTATTTTAAATAATGTGAATTTAATAATGCTGCTATATTATAATATATATTTAAACTACAAATGTAAGGAGCCTAATTTTTAGAATTAAATATACCATTTCATAATCCATATCCATAATACAGTAACAAAAAAATCTAATATTACTTTAATATTAAATATAAGATTTCCGTCTCCGGGTGCATACAATAAATAATAATACACAATACTATGAAATCATATTATAATAAAGCAGGATATACGTTTCAGTATTATAATTCAGTGAAACGTGTCCGGTACTACATAGGTACTAGACATTTTTGGAATTCGTGTACTTTTGAACTGGAATTATTGCATAACACTAGATATGCATTTTAAGATCTATAAAGTCAAAAGTTAACGGTTTTTTTCTAATTAACAGTATTGTCAAGTGATTTTGAAAAATATTGATATTGTATTACAAAGAATTATATGCTGTTTATAATTTTGAATATTTCTTAACTTAACCAAAATCAAAAAAAAAAATTGTTTTTCTATTTTTAGAAGTTTGGAACACTCAGAGATTTTATTGGGCAGTTTAAAAAATATTTTAAGCAGCGAGTCATTAATTGTTATAGGATTCTCAAGTATTGTAGTCAATTTGAAAGTTTAGTCTGAAGATAGATACACACGTCATTAAAATAGTTTATGGGCATGTATTTAAAATATATTATATTGCAAATACACTGTGAGATTTAATATTATAAAAGTTGTACTGATGTCAGTGGCATTCCAGTAATATTATGTTAGGATTGGCAAATATTTTAGATTTTCAATTAGATTAGATGAGAATAGATCAAAATGTTCATCATAGCTCATTTTCTGCAACGGACTACAATTATTATATATATGGTATATATAATATACCTATATAATAAAACAGTTTTATTTACCCATTGCGGTAGATTTTTGAATAAGACTGAAACAAAAACAATCACGCTTAATATCGAAAAAGAAGAATTAGATTTATTGACGTGCATGTTGACTAACCTATAATAAAAAAGTATGCATATAAATTTATTATAATGATAAAAAGCTTATAAATATTATGTGTGGGACTTAAAATATTAAGGTGAGATGAGTTGCCCATATTATATATTTTTTGCGTTAGGCTATACATTTAGTATACGGAGACTAGTGCTAAAACAATAAAACAATTCATTCAATTATAATTTATGAGCAAATAAAAAATAAAACACCTGCAATCGTGGGGTCATATCTACTACTAATCTGGTGCTTGTGTAACTTATAATTGTAAAAATGTGGAAGCGTAAAAATTGAACGTAGATAAAATATGTATTGATTAAAATCAAACGTGATGACAGCGCAGACAGAATGGTCCACATATAATTAATGTGTTAAACTACATAATAATGGCATTATATCGCGCATATCACGTGTGTGTGGGTGTGTGTGTGTGTGTGTGTGTACGGTATGCCGATATGATATATTAATAATATCATCCGACGGTGCGTTTAATGGATGGACGTTGACGGGAAAAAGCAATTTGACGAATAATAATTGTGTATTGATAAAACATTGCGAACCACCGTAGTGAAAACTTACAGACGACACTAGTGGAATATTATATGACGTGGTAATCATATACGCAGATTCACCCACCTTTCAACATTTCCTTTGAAAAAGCTAGAATCTATATACCTACTACCATACTGCTTTGTTGGGTTTATTTGATCATCGACCCTCGCCCTATATTAAAAATTCATTACAAGTGTTTTATATTTGTACAACATGATATATTGATATCGAATAATAATTAAACACATCCAAGAGTACGATACATTATAATATTATGTGTATTAAATAGACACACGGAATCGATATTACTTGTATAACAAAATTATAAAAAAAAACCATCCAAAAATGTGCAGCTGAGTATTGTCGGAATTCGTTGGAACCTATAATGTTTCGATTATCCAAGATTGAAAATTATAATTTAAATTTCACAGCTAGCATTAGAATTAGGTATATTATCATTTTGTATGGACAACGGAAATCGTCGAAATCAGAACAATGTTGAATGGGTTTTATCGAAAAACACTAATCATTATTACTTTAAAATCTATTAATGTTACTGAAAAAATATTTTTTTACATGATTCCATATTCTGAATAGAATGTTTTTTGGAGTAGATTTTGAGTTATAAGTATTAAATAGTAGACCAATATTATGCAGGTTATCTCACCAAAACTTTAAATACTTATAACTCATAATCTACTTGTCTGAAATTTGACTTAAATATATCGAAAATCGAAATACTCAAAAAAAAAACTTCTATTTCAGAATATGAAATCAAAAATGTAAAAAAAAAATTAACGATGAAAAATTATTTTTTTCAAAAACGCTAATAGGTTTTTAATAATGAGTGTTATTTAACAAAATAATCACCCAGTATAATATATAAGTAACACCGACTTCATATAGTTATCTGTTTTATAGGCGGGTATACATACAAATTATATATACTGTGAATGACTCCTATAATAGTACACGTGTGCTACGTGTGCACAAACAAAATGTAAAAATTGAATAACGTTTCAAAGACTATACAAACAAATATATATACATAAATACCTACGTAGGTAACTTATAAAAGTTTAGCCACGTTAATAATTACAGGACTACGGTTTTTTGGCTACAATTTGTATTCCTCTCGTAGTTAGGTACATGGTAATCGTTGGGTGATTGTTCCATTTTTTACGTTTTATTATTATTTTTTAAACTATATTCCATTCCGCTTCCCTACAATCTGCCTAGTACTTGGGTAGATAGACTCGAAATGTTAAATTTTAATAAAACTATTTATTCCGCAGGTGTTTGATCGTTAATGAACAGAAAAAAAAACCATAATAACAAGCGGTGCAGAAACCCGATGATATTACGCATATTATAATATGCGTAATATCCATTAATATTCTGATATATCTATTGGGCATTGGCATTTTATTTTTATTAATTCAACAACAGCGATCGTTTAAAACAGCTTTCGACAACATAAACATGTATATTATACAAATGTATACTGTGTACCTACATATAATGTAATGGGCGTGTATAATATTTCACCAGTAACGAATAATGTTTTTTTTTTTAATTTTATTGCTAAAAAACAACTTAGAATCGGCAGATCCGATTCGTGGCAAGCGGTTAAACGATGTTTATATTATAGGTATATAATATTATAATATACCGCATATATTTATACTATGATTTTCATCAGATACATATAACTACGACCGATGATGAAATGAACGTCAAATCATTTACGCGGTTTATTGTTATTATATAAACGTAATATATATAATATATATATATATATCGCCAATAAATATAGGTGCCTATAGGAATGGAATAGAATTAATAATGCAAATCATCCACCACGCTAATAATACACATGTGTATATTATAATACCTATAATAATAGTGCGAGACCAGAGTCGCGAACGTATATTATACGAGTACAATAAATTGCTTTGACTGCTCAAATATTATTATTATGAGTGTTTGCCTTCGAATAAAGATAAACAAAAAAACAAAAAAAAAACAAAAAACTAGTTGTGAATATTATTATATTATATTATTAATTCGAGATTCTTTTTTGCACCTAAAACATACAATATTTTAATGCATAACGTGATATCGTAACATTTTTATTTTGCAGACAAACAGCTTTCAAACGCCAGTCTTGTATCATAGTACGATATTTTATTTACTATAAAAGCATAATTTATACAAATACGCATAATATAATATAATGGAATCTGCACAGATTATCATCGCGTGTATACGATATCCAGATATCCTGTGCAACTGTGCGTTAAAGATCGGTAAGAAATCGTGCTTGGTAAAAAATTATAATATTATTCGTGTGTTGGTAAAAATATGTGTGACCGCGTTTTTCAAAAAAAAAAAAAAATAATAATTTAAACGTCTTTTTTTTTTATCAATTATATATTTTATTCGATTTGGTCATATGCACAATAAACACACCAATAGTAATATGTAAAATAAAATGTAGGTACCTATATGTATATATAAATATATTTCTTGGTGTGTGTCTAAATTCGTCTACTCACAAACACCACAACGCTAGTCCATGTTATATGGGTACTAAACCAATAATATTTTGAAGTATAAATCATCCAAGGATAGTTCTAGAACTCAATTTATTTATGTATTAAACAAAAATTAGTTACCATTTTTGTTTTTTTATTATTCTATCCTCTTCCTTTGCTCATTAAATCAATTTTTCCTATTATATTACCAACAATTATACGCACAATATACCACGGTCAAAGTCAGAAATAACAAAACTAGGCACTGATTATAGTCGTAATTATAATATTTTAGTATAATTAATATTTTAAAAAATATTGTGAATTTATTTTTATTGCTTTTTACAATATTGTTGTATTTTTAACCACTGCCTGTATGTTAGAGCAGTGATTGTTATCATCCTTGTATTGGTCTATAATGTTTATATAATTCATTTATCATGCAGCAGTAACTATTCGTGTAAAGGTTTGTGATTAAAAATGCGATCGACTTATTGAATGGGTTCTAATGATAATAATATGTTTTCTTATAAGTATCTAAACGTTATGTTTCAGAAAAAATAAAATAAACCTTTCTATTTGAACGTGTATACTTGTCTGTTGGCGAAAATATTATTAAACACTTATATATTATGTTACAATATAATCGTAAAAAAATAATATTAAAAACACATTTATAACCCAGTAAATGTGAGTGTTTCGTAAATATGGCAATGCGTATTTCTCAAAAATGTTCAACAGTTATCATTTTGTCAATAATTTTCTTTTTGTTAACACCACCATAATTATTGAGAATACTTAAAATAAAATTATCTTCTCAAAATACCAGTCAGACCCGATCATTGACAAAAAAAAAAAATAATCTAACAGAAACATATTAAGAAGAAAACCAAAGCTGTAAAATCAATACACTCTCCCCAATTATCTTAGAATCTGAAACGTCGATAGTGGATACAGTGGAATAATTAAACGATAATAAAAATTGCAATTAGCATTAAAAACTCGTTGGTAACAACTTGTACGAGAAAAAAACAACGATGAAACGATAATGTATAATCATGCAGTGGCTAATTTTAGGATAATGCTGGCCTATGTATTATTTTGGTTAATGTTTATAAAAAAATCGTATAATAGAGCCGAATTTCTATAAGTAAAAATGTAATATCTAATTACAGCAAATATAATTGTTTTCTATATTTTACTCTAGTAAATTATTTATCAGATATTTTTCCACATGTTTGAATTTACTATTAACGTGTTATTGTCACCTGAACAAACACTAGCCGTTGTTTTAACTACATAAAATAAAAATAAAATTATACAAGAAATCTTATATAATATTATAATCTGTTAAAAATTATGATGAACTCTTTTTTCATTCGTACTAAGCACTTTTTGTTCACCACCATTGCACAACATTGAAGACTGACCGTTTCTCCGACACATATCAGGATAATATGGTGCTGCATCAAGTGTCGACCAAAATGTCGTGATTTCTCCTCTATTGGTTGTAAAATAATAATAATTATTATTACTATTACATCGCCACCGAGTGTGCGTGTGTGTGTGTATGTTTGCAAACCATCAAAACACACCCTGTCTTAATTCCGTCTTGTATACTTACTTTATGTGCATTTATGTATTTTATATTATGTGCACCTTCTGGCCTCAAAAACCGGACGCCGTCCGTCCGTCGGAAAACGATTTCACACGTATATAATAAGCATATACGTAGCACACGTCATAATATATAGGTAATATTGTAATTTATAATGCCATAGTAGTAGTATGGCCCGAGGGATCAAAACGATCGTAAATTTTTACACGACGCCTGCGAGTTGATCGGGCGCGTCTTTCAGTCCGTCGATCTCGCGCAGTGCAAAATGTATGTCAGAGTCGGACACTGTGGATATATTAATAATATATGCAATCGAAATAGTTTAATCTTAATGTATTATATTATTACGACTACGGTCGTACACTGCATACAACTATTATAGTAACTCACCCGGTGGTCGGTCGGACGCGGGTCGTAACTCGTAAGTAGACTATAGGTAAGGTTCGTAATACGAATATCATATAAACGTACTTAAACGTATTTTGTGTATAGCCACTGATTCATTTCGATTTTAGTGGCGCCACTAAAATTAAAATTGGAAAAAAAATTAACATTGAACACAGCGTGAGTCCACATCACACTTCCGAATGAGTAAGGTTTAAATTTACTACGTTTGAACGGTTTACATGTATTATGAACATTTAAAATTTGTATTCACACTCTCGTGCCAACTTTATATAATATAATATACATGTACATTTTAAAACATAATATGCATACGAGTACATATTACTACATATTTTATCCATGTGTTGTACCTTGTACCTATAAAATATCATAGATAAATTAAATTAGCCCATCGTCTATAATCATATATTATAAAATATTGCATGATATTATTTTGTTATTATTTCGGGTGCCATATACGTTTTAAGTAGCTGGCCACAATGTAAGTATACATATTTTTTTTTACATAATATAATATATTATATACAATATGTCAATACGTCGTTGTTTATTTCTGTATAATATGCATATAAAGGTATCAGTTGTATCGTTATAATATCGTTGTATTATTAATCGTATGCCTGAGGGTAAACAAAATCAAATCATCGGGTACAACGAAAACACGAAAAACATGTTTTATTTTAAATTTTAATTTGAAAGGTATCACGCGCTTCGAGCTCGATTTTTATAATTTAACGTGCCAACCTCGTTAAGTTTAAATTGGCGTAATAAAGTACGTTTTCGAGCTTGCCTATATAATTAAAATTTGCCAATAATTATTGGACGACATTATCACAACGTCCGCTTACCACATAAAATATTATTTATTACGTCCATCAAAAACGAGCGATGTGATAATCGTATTTCATTTCTTTAAAACAAATAACTCGTCATCGGACGACCGGACATCGTTTTATTCTTCGAGTAAATATGAGGGTCAATCGAATTATTTTCATCAGTAAGTAGATATAAATATCTATAAAGTAAATATATACCAGGGGCGGCCAAACAGTCGATCGCGGACAGTTTCAAAGTCGATCATGTTGGAATTTATTTTTAGCACCACGCGACTTCTATGTTTCATAATAATGTTATAGTTTTTTATTAATAAAAAAAATGTTGTATGTAAGTCGATCCTCAAAAATGAAGTTTATTTTTAGTAGATCGTGTCCAAAAAAAGTTTGGCCACCCCTGATATTCATATACCATTATAGAAGATATACGCCGTTTATTGCAGATATACTGGATCGAATCGGAGGGAGAAAACGCACTATTTATAATGATGCGATAATATAATAATATTATGAGACACGGTTAAGTCCCGACAATATTGATTCTCGTGACCATATATTTACACTTATGTGCGCGTATAGACACTCTGCAGCGTTATCAATAATATAACAATAATAACTAACAGCGCACGGTGCAGAGACCGAGGGTCACACAATTGGATGGAGGAAAATCGAAGGGGCTTATCGAAAACCGTGCAAATCTTGACGTCAAAGTGTTTTCAAAACACATATACACACTATCGTTTGTACTGCACTGTATATGTTCGGGTGTGCGTGTGTGACGCGGGCGGTGCGGCGGCCGGGAAGCCGATGATAAACGATCACTCTCGGGCGGCGTAGGTCAGGGGGTAAACCCAGAGGGTATGGCATTGAGAGTTTTTTTCTTTTTTTTTTTTTTTCACTAGCCCTCTTCATCGCGGCTTTCTTCTTCTTCTCCGTCCGAAAACACCCTCTCCCGCGGGCCGACCGAGACGGGGACGGGCCTGTCGTCCATAACATATTATAGGCGCCATTTCGCTTAATAAATCATTGTCTTTTAAGATCAATTTGGTTGCCAGTGATATCAATCCATCATGATGTGTGCGTGTGTGTATGTGCGTGCGTTGAACACAACACAACCCGCAGCCAGCAGTTTTTACCATCCATCTTGTTCGCACGCCGCCGCCGGTCCTACGCAATTTATATGAAAATTATTACCCTCGGCGGGTCGATGTATTTCCACGAGGACGATCGGGTGACTGTGGAGGCGCAATCTCGTTGAATATTATTATTGCACTTATACCTCTATATATAATATATACCTATCAGACTATATATTATTATTATTATTGTTCGCCCTTAATACTGTTTTCTCTGGTGACTCGATCAAAGTCAGAAACAAAATATGCCACGATAAACAAGCACGATGATTTTTAAAAACATTTTTTTTTTGTTTTTTGCGCGACGTCGTCCCCGTTACGTGCTCATGAAGCTGTTTAGGTACCTATTGTGGATAAAAGGTACGGATAAACGACAGTGACCCATTCCAGGTAGAGTAAATCATATCACAACGGTTGTGTACTTATACTTTCGCGGCCAGTATTATCTGAATAGAAAATTTTCAATAGGAGAACGGTTTGTTTTACGATGATAATATATCACTTAATAATATGTATTGTGAACAGCGCACATTATTAAGACCATTATGCACAATAAATAATTGTATTACACTGACAATTATAACATTATATTATGTTAATATACTGGAAACTATAATATCTGGCGAGTGCACACAGTTCTTTACAATATAAGTATAATGACGCATATAAAAACAAACAGAAAAACACTGTAATTAAATTATTATATATTTATTAGATGCTCGTTTTTAGCCTCCAAAGTTGTTGAAAAAGTTTTACATTTTTCTACAGTGATTCAGGCTATACAAAAGGGAAAAAGTGTAAGTGGGTAGATTAAACGCTAGATTTTGAAACAACATTTTATGTTACTATATATAATAAATATGTACTAAATTGTGTTCTCGTGTACTTACTTCTACACGTAAGTATATTTTTTCTACATAATCGTATTATTTTAAGCGTTGGGAGTAAAAATAATATATATGTATTATACACAAGTGGACTGAAAGAGGTCCAGTAAAATGCATAGAATTTAAAATCGTAGTTGAGTTATATTAACTTCTTATAGGTGCTTAATTTATTTTTGTCACAAATAGTGTACTCTCAGATACAAAATTATAAAAATTAAAAATTAACATAGGTAATTATTATCAATTTTTTAATTGCTCTATTTTATGTACCTACCCATAGTGTTAAATTACTTTAATTCTTTTTTAATCCAAAAATATCTTAATGGCTAATGCACATAAATAATATACATACCTATTATGTTAATAACAGTACAGATAAGTTTTTTTATCGATAATAATTTAATTAGTACTATAAATATAAAGTGCTTAATAAATAAAACTATAATTATACGCAGATTATTAAAACAGTTATGATACTATAAAAAGGAAAGAATAATTTATTGTTATGAGTAGGCATTATTACGATAATATGATCAATAATGTATACATAATAGTTTTTAAATAATGTTACATACCTACTTACCTGTAAATCAAAATTTGAATTTTAATGATCAATTTCTAAATTATTAAACTTAATAGTCCATGATGATTATAAGTTTAATTATTTATTGATATGTTAATTTAGAGTAATTATAGTAAATTATTTGTTGTATTTAGAACTTCATGTTTGTAAAAATAGTTAATGTATAATTAAATAGAACATTTCATCATTTTCATCTATCAAATATAAAAAAAAATTAAATTGACAATAAAAAATTGGAGCAGCTCAACGTGAATTTATGTATGTTATTTGAGAATGAGACAACGCATTATATCAGAGGGTACATGTCGTCTTAAGTGTACTTAAAAGTTCATATTTTAAAAAAGATCATTATTAAAGAATAAAGGAATGAGTATGTTTTGGTAAATTAACTTGTATGTATATGTCTCGGGTAATGTTAACAATATGATAATACTGCGTTGACATTAACTGGATAATATTTAAGTTAGCCATGTAGTTTCGTTTTTGGCTAATGCGATTATATAGATTCATAATATTTGAATTTTATCCGGCTTATGTTAATATTAACGTTAACCATATCGCACATATCATAAGAAACGTTCAATTTTGAAACTTCTGATACCTTTATAGGCTCTTTGTATTCCTATTAGGTATATAAAATCATTAATACCATTGTTGGTGGTGGAGTGATTTTACCTAACGTTGACAGAAGTCGAGTGGACCAGAAAAATATAATATTTGCTGTTGTATCGATTGAAGATAACTAATTCTCTAGCCTTGATAATGAATATGCTATTTTGTCAATACAAATTTATTATATCCAGAAACCAGCTTAATGTTTGTCCATTTCATTAATATATATCTAATATATAATAACATTTTCCAAACCCCCAAGGGAAATTGCGAGTGAGATGTCAAATGGTCAAGACTATAAATATATTTTTTTTTAAGTGTTTTATTTTTTATATTTTTACTGTTTTATAGAATTTGGGGGTATAAAATACATATTTTATTGAATAAACTATATTTTACTCAGTATATGATATATATATTTTATATCAACTATTAAACATGATAGTACGATCTGATATGGTCGTGGTTAATAAATACCTTGTGTATTTTCTATCTTGATGATGATTAAATCATAGCATTTATGGCATTATTCAAAAGAGATTTTTTTATGATGTTTTATCAGGTAATTTTTAAAATTATACATGATTTTAATATTATTAATAGAGGGGAGTACTAACATATATTTGTATATATTATAAATATAATAATATATGTACGTATAATATCAACCATTTTCATAAATATTAATAATATAATAAAAAAATGTTTTTATTATTTATTTTATTTTTATTTTTAGAGACAAAAAAATGGTTGAATATTTAAGCCGAATGCTATTTTATATTTCTTGTATATATCTAGTATAGTCTGTTGATTTATCATTTTATTGCGTTTGACCTTTAATTTAACGATTTGCGATTATGTTGTAATAAATTATGTATAATTAATTAGTAATCTGCACAAGCGAATATTATAACTCTTGTTCTATATTTAATCACATTGTTGTGTTAAAGGTTTATGTTAATACCATGCGCGCTCATTTGTTGTCTGATAATAATAAATTGCTAATTGGACATCTACAACACTCTAATTTTCCGCGAAACGTGATAAATAATTATAACTTATAAGTGATGGATCTACAATATTAATATAGAAACGTACTTATTATAGTTTATACTTTATAGTTTAGTACTTTACGAAATGTTATTATCGAACTAATAAACACGTTCTATCGGTGTACTAATAATAAGTCAAATAGTACATATTATATAATTCCAAAATATAATAACTGTTAAAATAATATGACGTCTATTATAATTGGATTAACTAGATTGTTATTGAACGTTTGACAAACACTATAAATCAATTAGAACTTTTCAATATTATTATTCCAACCACCCTATATTCGGATTAAAGCTTATTCTGTAGTATTATAATCATAATCATACAATATAAGATATACAATATAATATACGATCATATAATTTAAGAACATGAGGGTATTAAATAGTCTTATTTTTAAAAAGGTACCTACATCAATACTATAATATTATAATAATAATATTGATCAATAAAAGATATAAAGAATAATAATGTAGGTACACCATACATTATCAATAATTCTCATATCTGCTAATCTGCATATCTTCCAAGTTAGGTTATAAATTATCTAATTTATATTTATTTTTTCAGTGGGGGAGGTAAATGTACCAAACCCTTATTGAATACATAGTATATTTTTTTTAAATAATTTGATAGCAATGTGCAGTTTAAAATTTTATTAAAATATAGGACTTTTAGTGTTTATTAAATATTAAATAAGAACACAAACTAAAGATATTACGAATTGTTCGGTTATCGATATTTTAATAAGACGAATAAAGTCAAAATGACGTTTCACAAATACATTTGAAATGTTTCTGTGTCAGTTTTGGTCTTATTTTTAGAGTTAAAGTTATCAAAACAAAATTATTTAAACATAGAGTAATATCTAAAAGATAAGCAATCAAAAATATATGTTACTATTTATAAAAATACAAGTTCTAATGTAGATTGTTCTTTGGAAGTAAAAATTTGATATGTCCCTATAAAATAAATGTATACTTAAGTACCTGTTCTAGATTAACAAAAATGTTTCAATTTAATTCAATGCAATTTGAACTAGAAATTTAGTGTTATCCGAAAAAATACTTTATAATTATTTACCATTTTATTTACGAGTATTTTAAAACGATTTATTAAAATTCGGCAAACACGTTGAGCCATTTAATTGACAAGTGTTCTATAAACAGTATATATAGTGCAAAATTTAAAACGAACGTGGCTTACAACTATTCATTTTGTACTTATGGATTTGATCTAATACAGTAAACACTTCAGTAGTCTAATCCCTCTCGTTAAATATTTAACAATGATATGAAGATTAAGCATTATACGTTGTGCAAAAGGAAATCTTTATGATCACAAAGAAACATATTTCATGTACTCGCTTAATATGTTAAAATGTATTATAATATAGTTTCTGGAGAATATATTTTTCATTCGTGGTAGTCAGTATATTTATTGGTACCATTAAATCTAAACGGGATGTCGGTAAGATATATTTTTTGAAATTATTTCACTCGCTCGGATCTCCAAAAGAGCGTTCGAATAGGATTTGAGAAATAAAGGGTATACAATTTATTTAATTTTATTCGCATATGTCAGCAATAAAACTTCCGATTTTTCTATAAATGTATTAAAACAATACATAAAAGATATATTACATCAACAAAGTCATCCGATATTATATTATTCTAAACAAAATTTCACTTAAAACGTATATGAAGAAAATAAAAAAGTCTTGGATCTATAATATCGGTTATGAATAAACTTATATAGAACAATAACGTTGGATCTCACTCTATAATTTATTATTAATAATTATTAAGTGTGACTCTGCTGTAATGTATACGTACCTAACTGTTTCCAACACCAAAGGACTACAACAGTTGCAGTCTTACAGATATAACATATACCTACATGTTATACATTTTTTCGGCTGTTAAAAATCAAAACCAAATGTCAAAATACTACCTATATAATATAAAGTCCTCACCCAGAGATAAGAGTTTAAAATAGGATCGCAATATGATTTAGATCTATGGTCGTCTTTCTCCTTGTTAAACATATGATATAATCATAATAACAATAGTATACGCTTTTTTTGGCAAAAAAAAAAAACAAAACAAAAAAGAAAATTGACTTGATATTAAAATTTACAAAAATATTATATTTAATTTAATTTAATTGTTTATTGTCTTTGAAAACCATTAATATACCATTAAACTCATTTAATTCATAGTAATAAATTAATATAACATTGTTATTTATGAGATTTAATGGCCGAGGGGGTTTGGGGGGCATAGCTCCACTAGAACGATAGTATACATTTATATATTACAATCCCACCCCCATAACCAATTCCACATTACGCTACCGATGCGAAGTCACTCTATGCCGCCCCGATAAACTCGATCCGAACACATTACCGCGGTCTGTCCGATGTAATATTTTCTGCGAGGTACCTATATACACAACTACAAGCGATACACGTCACGCGTCGTGTTCAAACCGCGTGTGCGTTTGCGATGGAACCTGTATACTGCTTAAATGTTATAACATACATAAAATAACATCGTATAGGTACCCATACGGTTCACGACAATAATCGAGTAATTTATAGCATTGAAACATGTGCAGTGCGTCTGAGGATGTTAATATTCGATATATTATTACACGACACATTATACCTATACACATACACTACATAATATAATACATGCACACATTATATAATGGTATATATAGTGTGCATATTATATACTTTTCGCCCATTGTCGAAACGCGTCGTGGACGTCATATTGTGTGCGTGTGTCGCAATGGGATCAGCGAAGTGCACTCACACAATATACGACTACTATATAATAGGCATAAGCGATTATACAATGCACTGCAACTCGCGCACGCACGCGCGGCTGTGGCAGTTAGCATAAAGAATGTTTTGGCACCGCACAAACACTGCGCACGGTTTTCGGGTAGCGCGGTAGCTGCACGATTTTACAACGGGCATTATACTTATTATATTGTGCTCTTCAAATCGTACGTACACTATTAAACAGAAAATCCGACGCCGACGGCGGAACGAAACGCGACGTCCGACAGCGTGTGTATATGCCCCGATAAACGGACGTTTCGTCGTTTACGCAACGACCATAATAACAATATTATAATACGCAACACGCACATAACGTTTATGAGAGACTCCGAGATCTTGGGGGTATAGTGTCTCGCGACAATAACGCCGAAAACGATCATCGACACATCTACGGCAGCATTATTATTGTTGTCGGTCGGACGGACCGGAGCGCGACGAATTTCCGAACGACCGACCGACACCACCCATCGGCCGTGCCGTGACCGACACTGTGACATAAAATATCGTACGTTATTGCCGCCCGCACATGTGCGTGTGTGATATATTATTAAGTATAATACATAATATAATATTTTATACTGTACACATAATATTTCTTAGCGCTGCACACACGACCCGGGGATTACATCACAGACGTCTCACGCGGTGTATAATATTATATCATGCATTATGTACGCACCGTACCGTTGTCGTTATCCTAAACATGTGCATTGTGTAGTTATTATTATTTTTCGGTCAATTTTTTCTTCTCCTTTTTTTTCGTCTCTTTCCGATCGGAATTTTTCCAGTCAAATAACCGAAATCGGACGCGTTTCCCCCCCGCGGCGCCGGGGCGTAGCTCGGAAGCCTCGGACACGTCACATACATCTCTCTCGGTGACCGTGTGGGTGTCCGGGTCCCGCCGATTCGTCTCGGAGCTACTCGACTTACGTCCCGCCGGGCGGCCGTATATTAAACACATCGCACACACACACACACACATACACTACCATAATACATACTACAGACAAACACATACATACATGTTATAAAACATACGCTTATGCGGCTGCATTGTTTCGTCAACGACGACGCGCGCAATTCCAGAGCAACTGTCTATTGTTCGCCGTGCGACGTTGACCTGACCGCTGACCACGGACTGCGTTTTTCCCAACCGACGTCCGGCACGTATGTACGCAATATTATAATATGCACATAATATTATTACCAAACCGAGAGTATTTTGTGATTTTTTTTTTATTATTATCATTTATTTTTTATAATACGCGATAATACACCATTTTTACACGAGCACAATATAATATAATATGAGTAATACATGCGATTTAAGAATTTACAGATGTGAATAATTTGATTACGGAACCACCCGTGTACAAGCAGTAATAATATTATGTGGTTTAGGTAAACGCACACTGTTCGTATCTATGTCATCCGCAGGACGGGCGTTGGTTATATACTGCGGTAATATCATTAAACGGGTATGTGTATATAATATAATATTATGTTCGTACGAAGCAGGTCTTTAAAACTGACTGTATAATATAGTTCAAATCGATGGTGACCTCGCATTCCGTCGATGGTAAATATTATTCAATTAGCAAACGATACCGTGCATTCTGTACACATTATATTATGCTGCCCCGATGAAAGTATAGTACGCTGTTATATCAATACGATAAAAAAATAAAAAGAACAATAAAAATATCATAATAGAAAAGAATAATTCCTGTTTCCAATTTGAATATCACGAAGTCGATACACAGTAGTTGTTATAATATATCATGAAAGCATATACATTATTGTAATCTCGATCGGAATAATATGATTATATTTTCGACGAAACTATAGGAACAATCATAAGCGCGTCATCCGGACGGATGACAGTGACGACTGCGCGACTATTGTCTTCGGCAATGTATTATATTATTATCATCCGTATCATAATTTATAATACCTACTGTTATGTGTTACGAATTATGATAATGCGTCATGTCCAGGCGATCGTTACGTCTTGTTCGAAAAACGAGCAGACGAGTCTTAAAACGTTTTCCGATCGAACTAAGACGATTCGGATACATATATTATTTATAATATAAACAAACATGCACAGCCATAAAGGTTAGGCGAAGTATATTATATTATATGAGACTCGCACACAGTACGCACTGCCACCGAGGTATAGAATACGTGATATTTCTTTTCCAATTCGTAATAATATATTCTTCTATGCGAGATAGCATAATAACATGTATTAGAAAAATGTTTATCAAAATTATTCACGTTTATAGAAGTAGCCACCTTTGAATACTAGTATAAGTAGGTACTTAGATACGTAGGTACGTTGTGTATGTCAAACAGTTTAGTACCTAGCTTGAATTATTAATTTGATTGTACATAGACATATTTTGACGCTTTAATAAATTATTATAATTACCATGTTTTGTAATTTTATTATACTAGTAAAATGGTCCATGAACAACACAAGATAATTAATGTGGGCTTGTCATGAGAGGAGTATTGAATAAAAACATCTTTTACGGTCAATTATTCTCGTTCGCACGATACAATGTAATGAAAATGGTACACCCGATAATATCATTAGGTATATTATCAATAATCATTAGTAATAATAAAATGATTATTGGATTAGGTACTAAATCGCGTGTATACGTAATTACGTAAAACGTGCGTCACTTAGTCATAAACATTGGATCAACTAAAAAACATTTATTGATATTTATTAGGAAATTATAATATAATGTATTATTTGAATACATTTAAATTATCATTGAATAAATTCAAACTTTAAAACAATCATATTTATTGGTCATTTTTTATTGTTTTACCTATACGGTACTAATAACGCGCGAATGACTTGAATCTTTATGTAACCAACTGAAAATGTTCGTGATTATAACTGGAAAGTGGAAGCATCACTATGATCGCGTAATTCTGCGGTAGTCGTCACTTGTCTGCAAGGTCCCACCGTATTATCGTTTATCTGTGGTTCCTGGACCACCGGGTCTCCCGTCGAGATCTTGGGGTTTAACGACTGTATAATATCAATATCGATGACTTCAATATAACTCGACGTTTTTTCGATCGGATATGCAGTCGGACCATAATAATCTCTGTCGGTGCAGCATACGCACGCACCGTGAATTAATGTGATTCTTACACACACATGGCGTCGTCCGTCGTTCAGTTACATTATAATAGAATATAATATATATTAATAAGCGATCAGCTATCGCGCTCAGAAGAAACGTATCAATACGCAGCTATATAATAACACGTTGACGCTCTGTGAAGTAAACGCGCATACTATATATTGTACAATCGACCCGCAGGTACTGACGTGTGTTTGTGTGTGTGTGTGTAAATAATGTATTTAATATCTATATATATATACGTAGAACAACAATAATATATTATGTACAAACGTCTTGTTTGCCGAGGTGGAAAACCGTCATTGGTACACGTAGCATCACACACCGACGACGAGTCTGCGTCGTTAATGTATACGCACACGTTATAATGCAAATAATATATACATGTAGGTGTTCATAGATGTACATGATATTGTATATTATACGAGTATATGGTCTCTCCCGACGTATACATTACGGTTGTATATAGTATAATATCGCGTGTTCGCATTGTGTCCGACTGCGGGCACAAGACCGGTGCATGTGTTTATCAATTTTCGAACGGGAAAAGAGCATTATCTCGTCGACGTCTCTAACACAGATGTCAGCTCCGTGCCCGTGCCGCGGTGACGAAAACCGTACGTTATTAAGACCGCTGCGTTACAAGAGCTAGTGCACTGCCCTGCAGACGAGGGACATCTGTATACGAGTAGCTATGCAAGGGAACCACCCCTGCACGCTCTCCGTGGAATTCATATTTAAAATTTGTCGAAAACGAGGTATTGTCAGTCGTCGCAAATGTAGGTCAAACACAATGATATATAATATTGTCTCGAAAAACGAGAATCACCCCTTGCTCTTGA
The DNA here is from genome assembly GCA_009835225.1 of Aphis craccivora. Classification (NCBI taxonomy): domain Eukaryota; kingdom Metazoa; phylum Arthropoda; class Insecta; order Hemiptera; family Aphididae; genus Aphis; species Aphis craccivora. Next base: position 148,623 of record VUJU01000110.1, on the reverse strand, counting down.
TACACAATGTACAATCGCAGTGTCTCGATACCGATGACTGATGGCTGAACATAAGTTTAAAACCGTATTATATTTATTTTTAATACATACAACCACCCACGTCGCACGTGAAGTATCGAAGTCATTACAATAACGCACATTTCAGTATTTTACACCTATATAATGCAATATATATTTCAATATAATCTCCGAATTCCAATCACCATCACACCGGTTTGAAATAAAAATCGCACACATCGCGCTTGATCTATGTGTGTCAAATGACCGTACCACTGACGTGAGACAATCGTTTAATATTATTATTATATGGTGATGGATTTCCGCGTTGTGCAATTGTTTTATTGCGCCGCTCAAATCATGTGTTGCCGGTGCACAACGCGAGACACTTCATATTATTACGATCATAATCAACACTGTGCGCATGTCGACATAGAGGCGTAATGCAGAAACTCGTCGTTGAAATAATAATTACTATCGAGTTAAGTTCCCGGACGAATTATATGTACCTATAACCTATTCGAATATTAAATAAAATTACGTCGTACATATGTTACGGCTAGAGTCCGAAATATGGCTAAAGTGCACATTATCCGGATATTGTGCACTCTAGCCATACTGGTTGGATAAAGTAAACACTTAACATAATATACAATATACAATATGCAGGTTATTGTCGAGTCCTGTATACGTATAATATTCGAGACCTCGTCTCGGGCGAGGAACATTAAAAGTATTATTGTGATGTATAAATGGGACGATAGAATAATAACGCGTCTCGATTGTTTCGTTAAAGACCGTCGCGCGTGTCTCGTGTTTCGGCGGTGGGGTAGCTGCGGCCAACGGGCAGAACAACGGATGACAAATCGAGCGCCGTCGTCGAACCATTTATTGTGCCCATCCGTTTTATAACCCTTTATCTAAAAGGACGTATTATATTATTTAGATTTATCTCTTAGAATAATTCATATAGTTAATCCGACAACGGCAACGACCGTTTGACACTTTATATGTACACTCAATTAATCTTTCTTTATTATAATATGATAATGATTATTATTATTTTTCATTTTCCTGGTGGTCTGCACCTTCAAAGGCCAAACTTCCAGGTCAACATTCGTGGCATATATTATAATATTTGTGAACATATCATTTATACATTGTCCTAGCATTGTTATGATAATAACAACAAAAATGTTAATATGCAATTCGTAATTTCTAATTGCTCGACTACTGTCATCAGTATAGTAGCATCGGCTACTATAATATTCATAACATTTTGACGAAAGATTCCGTAGTGTACACAATGAGTATTACACATATATTATAATTAATAATATTATGATGTATAATAGGGTAGTTATACGATGTTTCCGTCCGATTAATCTTGTGGGAAATCCGAAACTCCGTCTCGCGAATCGTTTTCTCGACAACAGCGCAATGAATATTGACTATTTGTACACAAACCACAGAGCAATGCACACCCTTTGATTAAAATAATTTGTCAATTTTGCATACGCTTCGAACAACGATTACAGTCAGAACGTGTCACATTCCCCTGAATATATTCAACACAAAAATATGAATAATTGGTATATAATAATATTATATAGTTTATAGGGACCATCTTTATGACTTCTGTCGTGAGTTTGCGTGACACTTTTATAATATACGACTTCGGACGAAATAAAAATGATTCTTTGAACTCCCCCCCGTTCGGAAAAACACTCTTTCTACGGTTGTACCACGTCACCTTTATTCCACACACGTGTATATACAGCGATGAACTCGGCACATATTTTTCGAACGATAAAAAATGACTAGCAGCTGCACACACACACACACACACCCGCCTACGAGAGGACAAACGGACAAACAAACCTTTTCTTCACATGTGGCCCCGTCGCCAACGGAACAAATCGATTGCCGGCGGCTTCAAATGGGTATTTGCAGGCCGCGGCAGCCGGACGCGAATGACAAATTGACCGAGCGCTCGCCGTAAACACTGCACTATATTATATAAATAATATCGCTGGCTGTTTACGCGCACGATAATAAACGGCATTCGTGATGCAGCAGGGGAAAACGATAATAAGAAATCGCATCGACAAACGCAATAATAATATAATATTATATATCGTACAATAAAACCGTCCAGCGAGTCATAAATTATACGCGTGGTCATCCGACGGCGCGAGGTGTGTGGCAAACGATTCGGAATCGGGCACACATTATCATCGATCTCCGTTTGCCAGAAGGGTGAACCGATTTCTAAACGAATATTTTACATCACGTGTAGACGGAATGAAATATATGAATGATAAATAAATAAATGTCATCAAAATTTTCAATCGTAGTGATTTTTCGTCGTGGTTGTTTTTAATACTTATCTAAGGCCTCTGATTGAAAACTACTACTAATCTAAATAACATCGCTATAGATATGTGTAGATAGTTATTATTTTAAACGTTATCTGCGTCGTTAAAAAAACGCCAAGTAATTGAAAGAAATATGTCCATTTTGTGGAAAAGAAGACCATATAAATACTGAATCGTTGTTTTCGTTATTGTCTTATCGATTGAACGGCTTTTTTTAGAGTGAGAATGAAAATTGATTACGACAGGCACCCATGAAGAAGGGATGGAGGATTTGCTAACAACTTGAACAATCTCCAGTCGTTTTACGCGAGTCTTCAGCAATAGCGAACTAAGGGTATACAAATATCGTCTTCATGGGTCAATATCACTATTGCGACTTTTGCAACTGTCTGCGGGATAAAATTCTTGAACAGATGTGTCCTGTTGGTTATAGGCAACTGCAGCTGCTGCAGAAATCCATATAATGTATTCTAAACACGGTAGGAATTCGAGACCAAAGTTTTCCGAACTATTCCGCTACTCGTGAAAATATTATATTACGTATAGTACCTATGACTTAACGAAGCCCCCGAACGAAGTTTATGGATAACTGAAGCTGATGGTCGTATCGATATGGGAAAATGAGGTATTTATGGAAAGATCGATAGAAATTTCAAATAAGGTCGATTTCGTTGTATGATTAAGATACATTATATATCTTATTTAACTTTAGTAGGCACATCGAATTATATGCGTGACGGTTATATTCTTTACCGAATGTCAAATAAATCTTTAAGATTTTAAATGCAGAATATAATCTGCATATGATAAAATTATTCAAATATGAATTTAAAAAAAAATCTAAGGACGTATTATACATTTTTTTTAAACTAATGTACACACCCCTACAAGCAATCGTTTTTCTACGAACAGAAAACATGATTTAAAAAATAAATGTATGCACACATAAGTACAATATAATATACTATACATGCTACTGTAGACGTCGAAATCATTTGAATTTTCTATCAGAGACTTTTTCAAAGAACTTTCTATTCTCTGAGACTTTGACACCGTACGTCAAACTGCGTAAAAGGAGCTTTTAGCGTCTTAACGGGAAAAAAACCAAACGTCGGACGGTGCACGATCGATAATCCCACGTCTGTGTCTACCCGCGCATCCTTACCCACGTAACAAAAACGATTTAGTTCGACCGAAAGCTTTTTTTTTCCTATTACGGACACATACGTGCCGCCATTTGAAAGTTGTACAAGACTCCACTCGCGGAAATGTCATCAATCGACGTCCGACGAGAATGAAACGATGACGTTAAATCTGTCCCAAAGTTCTACTGTATTTTATATACATGTTGTATTGTAGAATAATATATTATCTCATTTATCTTCAATAATAACGTCTTTATCCAGCCAGCCGCGACTAGGTCGTTTAAATATAGGTGGAAATAACGAAAGATTTAACTTACCTCATATATCGCAAAAATGTGTCGTATTTTTCGCAACTTTTTATCGCTCATTATGTTTTTGAATGTTCTCCAAATTCCAATATTTCGTTTCACACGTCTGTTTGAGATTTAAAATATGACTGTTCATAAAATGTTAAACTATTGTATGGATATCATTGAGAGCAGAAATAACTACAATAGTTGTAATTTTTATATTTAATATAGTTTGTTCTCAGGAATTGATTTTGAACATAATTTACGGCTGTATAACAACCGTTAAAGAATCATAATGTTATTCCACATAGTGTTGGTAAATATTTGAACCCTGTGTCAGTGATTGTCATATTTATCGTAAGTATTATCTGCAATATATCTATTGGCCATATTATTAACGCTGCAGTACGCGTTGTGCCGATAAACATTATCTGACTATAATCTATTCCTATGGATTTTTACTCTAATTTAATACCACAACATAACGTGTATCAACGTTTTATATAGGTACAATACTTGTCGGCGCTATTGTCCATTCCCACGATAACTCCATCACTAAAACAACGCTGTTTACTCCCAGCTCCACGTAATCGGCTTACGTCTTATTGTGTCGTATTTGCAATTTTCAGGTTATACACTTCTAACCCTGGTTGATTAATCAATCGATCTTGAAGTAACCATTTTTAGTTTGGTCTTCAAAGGTAGATTGACATATTATAATACTCTTATCCTCAACCAACGTAAATTCACCGGTTTCAGATTGGATTCAAGTGATGTTTATGCATAGCGCCGCACGTTTTACGGTAGTCTAACGTTTTTTACTGAACGCCCGCCGTGTCTATTCAATAATGATATATTATTTCGGAGTAGATGAAACAAAAACCAAAATTTAAAAAACGTTTAAAACGTCTACGCAACGAAACTGTGTTTGCCATTTTTAAATTCGCGTCCATCCCACAAACCGTGATCTGTTAGTCGCCTAATGCATGCTTATATATTTGTATACGATTTTCGTGACTGACCCGTAACGATTCGCGACACAAGTCGTCATGACTTCCTCAAGAGAAATCTATTTTCGCTCTTGTGTACCAATAAGCCAGCGACGGATCCGCTGCAGTGATGGCGAGAAAGGGGCCGTTAGTCCGACGACCGACCCCGAGGGTTTTATATATCATTGTGACCGCAAGGTCTTTACTGCGATACATCCTTACATACATATATAACACGTTTAGTAATTACACGTGTATATGCGCATAGTATATTGTTGCGGCACACAATGTACAAAGGTGGTCACCAAACCCAGCGAAGACGGTCCTCTGTCCGGCGGCGCGGCGCCTTTGAGCCGAAAAAGACTCACGCCCGGCCGACGCGCTAGTATTGTGTACGTTGTATTATTATTGTAATGCGCCGCGGTACATATTTTAACGTTATTATAATATATTTTTATTACAGTGTGCGGGGGGGTGCCGCCGATACAACTCGTTTTTCGGCCCACAGAATATGCGCGTATATAGAGTGGTAGTCGCGGTGTCCATACTCGGCAGTGCCGCGCACACCACGAGCAATATTATTCTTCCCTGCGATGAACCTATGTACATATAATATATATCTATTATAATATATTTGTGTACACAATGCGTACGTTTATATTGTATTGTACATATATACACGGGAGGAATATCAACAAACACGAACTGGCGTATACGTATAATATATAAAGGTGTACATGTATAATATATAACGTGAGCGCATATACGATACTAAATTACGTGTACACATATACGCACACACGGCCGTCGTGTCGTGCCCATTGTCGTGACCAAACGACGTTATATGCGGCGGCGGGAGCACTTCCGAACCAGACAAAAGGCGGCTCGTAAATCAACGCGCGCGCCGGTCCGGTCCCGATCGGGCCAGGACGGGACCACACGCGTAGAGCGTACAACAACGTATACCATCGTCGTCGTCGTCGTCGTCGTATCTCAGTCGCCGCCGCCACGAGTAGAGAGATATTATATTATTATTATTATTATTATTATTATTATTTATTGTTATATTCGTTTCGCCACTGCTAATATCGTTATACGTTCGGACCGTGTCATATATTACATTGTTATAATATTATATACACTTACACCTATATAAATATATGTGTGTGTGTGTACTTGCAGTGGAGATGGCAGACGCGAAAATAATGTTGTAGCTCTTCGGCAACCGAACCGCGTTACAAGTCCACACGATTTCATCGAGCGGACTGCATATCAGAACGAAATAGTTGCCGGTGTCCACCACATAAATTTAGAAAAGCTGAAAAAATAATAAAATCGACTAGGTGCCCAGTATAAGACGTATATTTACATATTATATTAAATTTTATTACGATCGGTGGCATTTATTTCATATTAACCACAAACGCGTAAAAAACTATATTTTTCTATATTAAATAACTATCTATTTATACATGCATATTTGTGTATGTGTGTGTTTGTGTGTGTATTATTATTAAAATAACAAAATTATTTGGTTTCTCGTTTTATTATTAGCGATTTTTTTTTCAAAACATAAATTATCATTATAATAGTCCTGTACTCCTGTGGTCCAGTATAAAATAAATTTACATTTTTATTTACAACCAAATAAATAAAATAAATACATAAACATCTTATACGTTTATTTAATTTTTTCTAGAGTATTCGAAATAATCTTGTTATTTATTAGCTAACTAATAGTGTATTAAATAAAATAACATGTTTAACTAACTTATAACTTATTAACTCGTTACCCACCATTAAGGTTTAAGTATTCTACAAATGCTTGTTTATTATTGTGATTGTTAGACGTGTCGATCATTATGTATGATAACACTTATAAGCACATTTATTATTAATTAAGCAAGTTTTCATGTTTTATATATAATATTTATATATATATATATAAACAAAATACTAAATTATAATCATTTTTTTAAAATTGTGGGAAAAAATATATGCAATGTTGGGAATTGCGATTAACTCAAACAGGCTGTATAGACAATATTAATTATTATGAAATGTTTACGGTTTAGTTAGGTACTACCGTGTACTCACTAACAGGATCTAGACATGCACAGCTCTCCATTTTGTCAAAGTTGAACGCTAGAGTTTTAGGCGCTTGGTTTAGACTTTGAAAGTTGTAGTTAATTTGTCTTTCATATAAGAATATTATAAATACCTAATCAAAAACTTATTTTGACAACAATTTAATTGATTTGTTTTCAGGGATATTACGCAATCACTTCAACGGGCTTGACACAATAATGATAATAAACCGCTGTCTTCAAGTTTAGTATACTATACTATAGATATATCACTTCATGAGCCTACTTATTAGTAGGTGGGTCAGTGGAAACAAAATTAATAGGCGACTTAATAGTTCGACATAAAAGAGTAAAAAATGCACATCATAATTAATAATTGCAATAACTTGAAGAAGCAATAACGTAAGTGTAATAAATTATGTAAATTGTAATATACAGTTTCAAGTTTCATACAGTATAGTTATCACTTCTTCAGACGATGATAGATGCATGCCGCAGTATAATGATATTGCAGATTGTTGGACGATATTTGTTTGTGTAAAATTTTCAACTAAATTTGACTGAACAAAAATCAAATTAATATTTTACTTTTAACTTTATATACGTAATATATCGCTTGGTTCAAAAAAACATTGGGCTAAATAATGTATAGCACTTATAATACCTATACTAATTTTTAAGAAATCACAATCAATGTCGTTAAAAACTTATTTTTTATTTTTAGCATTGGTGTTTGAATTTTTTATCAACAGGTTGTGATATATATAGGTATATAAATATACACATTCATTCACATATTTTGTTTTTTTAACTAATACACTTATAACATTTCAATTTTATATTAATTTTAATGATAATAAATTACTACATTAAAACTACGATTATCTGAAGTAATTGGGATCGGGCCTAGTTCAGTTACTAAAAAATTGTATCTATCATTTTATATATATATTACTATTGAATATTACATTATTATGAATAAAAATTTATTATAGATTACATATTATATTTTTGATCAATTTATCACGTCATTGTATGTATATTGTATTATGTGTGTAATATACAAATAGTAAATTATGACAAAAATCATAAAATTAGTATGCCTACCTAGCGGCCAATACTTTTAAATAATAGAACGTTGGGATACATTTATTGGAGTGTATAAGCGCTCGTATATCGAAGGTGCAGATAATTGATGTTTCACTTAAATAAATTTAAACTTGCCGTTTTATTATGCTCTGAAAAACAACGATAAAAATATATTTTTGTTTAAACATTCAAAAGGTGATAAATGAGAAAAAGATAGAGACCAAGTTTTTTGTTAATTAACACTAATTTTATTATGTTATCATTCTTACCAAAACACCTATAAGTCATATACTTTTTTTTACATTTATGTTGATGAATATCTCTTGTCCCAAAAAAATTTAACTAAAATATGTATAATTATTAAATAATTAGATAAACACAAGTACAAGTACGTTCAAAACCTTAAGCTATCACGTTATCAATAACTAGATTAAGCTCGTTTACTTTTTATCAGTCAATATTTTATTTTATTTATTAGGATTTAATATAATAATATACTGTTTTATTTAATTCGTGGGCCATGTAAAACGCACCAATACAATATTATTAATATATAATAGCGACAACTTGGCCGCGGCCTCGTGTTTTAAAAATTAAAAGATTACTGATGACGATAAATCGTAATGATATATTATCATAAAAGTGAAAACACGGAACAATCATTTAACACGGCGTAAGTCGTATAAACTATACACGACATTATAACAGTCGACACACTGCGACTATATATGCCCACGAGCAAAATGCGTTGGCATAAACATTCGCTTCTTATTTTATTTGTTCGGTTCGGATGTTGTTGAATTCGGGAGAAAAAAACGCATAAATCATTGGGGTGCGCGAGCTTGCGATAAATTAATATAATATATTACGACAATACGATTTATTTATTTCGATAACAACATTTTACTCATAGAAATCATAAAATCCGCCCGACGCAATCTCACTCGACAGTGTACCCAAACCATCCGGTTCTCGCCATTTCACGTAGGTACACATAATATTAAAATTATATTGTATTCAAAAAACGTGAACGTGCCCTAGGTGTAAGTACAGTATCAGATTAAAAACACTAAATACTACTCTAGATTTACGTATACCCGAATACTCTGTGTATTAGAACAATAAATTAAAGTAAATTGAATTATTATAAAAATTTTAGACCAGAACATTATCTGCCAACAACGATCCGTGTTCTGTTTTTATTCTTATTATAATTTTAAAGATTCTGGTGTATGGTACAACTACGCAATTAACTGTATTTAAAAAAAAACTTTATTGTAAACCTACTGATTGAACATTAAGATATCGTAAAAATATCCAAAGATCATAGATATAATATTACATTATATAAACAGTCAATACAACAATATAATTATTATACATTATACTTAATAATAATAATATGGATCTCGATCCCACACTTTTGTCTTACCCGGTGTTGAACGATGACGACATGACGTCGTGTACCGAATACACGATATTATATATATATATATATAGGTGTTGACGTCCTATCATTCCGAAAAAACATAATATTATATAACATGGTGATAATTTATGCGTTCACGGGCTTAACGCTCAGTGGTAGGTGGCTGTGACACTCGTTCGTTTTTTAAAGGTCACAACCAAAAGGTGAAGAAACGGGAGTAGGTACCTAAGTATATTAAAATAATTATCATCATAATATATTGCATTTTATCGTGTTTTAATACAAATATGATGATGATAATAATACACGTTTATAATCCGACACGAGTCTAAACGTAAGCTCATTCTCGGCCGCGACATACAGTGCTCGTGTAAGTCATTTAAATAAATTAACATTCAAACGGTGGAACACGTCGTCCGTATATATTCTAATGTGTTTTATAAAATATGTATAATATTATGATATTCGATTAATGCATCTGCGGTGGTGCGAAATATTATTATGTAGGTTTGTCGTTGAAACAAAATTATAACAAATCGTTCGAAAATGTGACAACCCTGGCAAATGCGGTTTTATAATAATATATTCTACTCGGACGGCTAAACGTTTAAGTGTGTAAACGCGACTCGCCCATATTTATTATATTATCATACGTTTTCGTCTCATTATAAAAACTCCAAAGTATATAATAATATTAGGTGGCGCCGCGTCCAACGCACGTTGAAATATTATCCAGTTCCTTTAATAATATTATTGATATTCGTTAGCGACGACACAAACGTCAAGTTAGACATTTACGACATGGTTTTACTATTAAATAAACAAAAGATTAGTCAGGTAGGCGAGCATATTATAATGCACATATTATCTGTGAGATAGATGACAGATTAAAACTTAACATCATGTCCAGATTAACCGTATAAATAGTAATGGGTATAATAATATTATAGAAAACCATATAACAGCAGTGAGTTTTAAACTGTTATAATATACATATATTACAGTGCACTGACTACATGAAAAAAATCTAAAATAACGATGAAATAATATTATATCACTGGCGTGGTCTACAAATATACGGACCACGAAAGTATCTATTATAAATATTATAATTTTCCTTTACGGGAAAAAAAAAATAATTTTGAACATAGTATTATTATATCTCATTAATTTTAAGAACATAAAAACATGAAACTCTAGGACCTCAAAGAATTTTTTTTTTATATAGCACGCGGTAATGAAGGTTGGCCACTACTGCTATCATATCCTATAATGATATAATATTATGTCCATTATTTAAATTATTAGTCATAGTTGCTGGTTATTGGCACAAGGGTAAGAGCCGTTGATGTAAAATACATTAATACTGTATACAATAGAAGTAACGAAACGTGTTTACATTCGATGAAGTACATGGGCATTTCTACAGTCGACCACATCATATATTGTACCTGAGACAATATACTATAACAATCATAATTTCGTAATATAATAGTAATGTCGCGAAACGTATTAATCTGTGTTCGTGATTAAATGATAATAAGATAAAATATTGGCGGTCTTCGTTATCGATAGTAACATATTGAATAATTCTGACGGCATGGAGTCGGTTTCACCGATGCCAATACTGCCGGAACTTCGAAACGTAGTCGTTCGAAAGACCGGACACAATATGATCGTAATACAACAGTCGTAGTTATTTATCATCCGAAACGTTCTGTTATATTAATAGGTTTGTTGCATATTTATTTACGCACTCGATTCTCATTAATACGCACTGTAATTAAGTCTTTGCTGCCTCTGAATCTGTTCGGCTGCAAACAGTTTCCAAACTTTCACCGACAACGATTAGCTTGTCATCTGGAGGTACTGCCGCTTTCAAACCTATCAATTACACACGTCCAATGTCCATAATAATATTTTTAGTACTCATATATTATTATACATGTAATTATTATGCATGTGATGTTAGGCTTCAGACATTCCGCGTCATGCGTCATATATAATGACTATCTGCTCGTATAAAGTCGAACGTGCGGTTTTTTTTTTATTAAAATCCTTAATCGCCGTCTTATTATAATAACATAGCCGACACCTTTTTGACATTGTATAGTATAAATATTCAACGGTTTCCAATTCTGTTATTTTGGTCGTATAATATGCAGCTTAGAGCCTTTTCGAGTTATTAAGGTCCCCATAAGACATAAACTTGTAGGCTCCAATATTATTCGATCATTGGGTATTAATATTTAACTATACGTAAGACGTATATTTTAATATATAATAAGTATATTATACGTCATTACAGTAGCATGGTGATAACGTTTAAGAATCGTGATGATATATAGAATCGTCGATTTGAAAAACTTAAACTATTAAACAATATATTGAAACATTTAAAACCATATGTAATTTACAAGAGGAATTTTTATGAAACTATATATAATACTGCGTCCCTATGAGTGTCATTGCCCCACTATAGCTACTTCGGTAGCCCATAAATCTATAACCAGTCAGTTCAATCGAATTGGAAAATATCACGGTGGTGATGTCACTGGGTTAATAAAATATAAATGACTGCTTTTGATACTCATATTTTATATTATGAGTTATGTCAAACTAAATTCGTCACATCTAATAGTTATAGCTGTAATCGAAGCATAATATTTGATACGAAGGAGATGTGGTGGTAGGCATACTCGTATATTTTTTGAAAATTAGACCACTCGGTAAAACATGCTTAAGCACCACTGCTTTTTCTAAATATTATAAACATGGCTCCGAGTTGATGGATAATAACGGGCGAGTCTAAAATTCTTTATTATATAGTCTTTACTATGCCTATAAGATAGTTTCAACGAATTATTAATATTATACGAGTGCTTATACTAAATTGCTTTATATATATGGCACGTCATCGGACGGTCACTGCGGATCGCGTTGTTTGATTTTTTTTGTAAGTCATTGGCGCGGTGGCATATTATTATATTATTATTATTCGATATTATCTACCTGTAAACCGTATCGGTTCGAAAATCGAGAAAAACGTTTGGTACAAAAACATATACACGCGGGGAACCGTATTATATTGTACTGGAATATATAGTATATTACCATCACAACCGTATAATAATACACCGCACGTTGGACCGATTTCGTACTTTTGTTCGAATCAAACGAAAAGGCGTCCGGGCCGGCAAAACATCGCACAGGACCACACACGCGGCGGGTCATATATCTGAGCACGGTTTACACGTGCATATATGCTGTACCGAGGTGGTGCCGTAGAGGACGTACGTACATTATATTGTTATAATATATATATATAGTGGACATTTGACGTTTGGACATTATTATAATATATATTATATGTGTGTTATACGTATACGACAAATGATCGTTTGGCTCCGGCTTCTTAAACACCGTCCGTCGGGGTGTATAATGAACGTCCGAAGACGAGACGATCGTTTCGTAAGGGTGTGCGACTCGTAAATCCGTCAACTCCGACACTTCGGTACAACGCTATCTGCCACGTCGTCGTATATTATATACCGTCATATATATATATATATATATATATACGATTGGTTAATATGGTACGGCGTGCAGTGTACATTATACACAGCGTACATAGATACCGACCGCGGTAGTTTGTGTATAGATCCCGCGGGCCGATAATACGTCTGTATCTGTAATAATATACAGGATATATAGTCTGATGTATGTGTAGTTTAGGTTTCGAGCGGGGAAAAATAAACCCTTTGCTCGACGAACCTATTCCGAAAGAAAAAAATCTAAGGTGTGTCACGTGTTTAGGTGTGCCGCTGTCCAGCGCCAGGATGCAACACTGCCGAACCGAAGACTGTCGTTCGTAAATTGTCGTGCATGCAACACCACACCGACACTCGGCACTCGTCAAATTTCCAACATAATCTCAAACAATATGTTTGAGTGTATTAATGTGTTTTACAACTAATAATACATATAATCATATAGAACTGTTATTATATCTCGTTTTGTTGACATTTATCATTATATTCATTATCAATACGATTATTGATGAAATTTCCACATTACAGCAATATTTTGTCAATAGTTTACCTTGATGTTTTTTTAAACGACCATCTCTAGAACAGGAATAGTAGAATAAAGATTGAACGAAAAATGAAAAAAAAATTCTACCTTAAAATGATTTTTTTTTTTTTGTATATTTGTTTTCAAAATGTTTGTATTTTTAGTATTTTCACACATTCGCTTATTCATAAAACAGCATTCAGCATATAGCACAATAAATGTTCCTATAAATTATTGAAAAATGCAATTAGTAAGTCATAATATAAGAAATAAAAACGAAAATAATTTTTTAATGATATAATATATAAGGGATATTATGTATAGGTTTATAAGTTATTATCTAACAGTCATAATATTTTTATTTTATTCTATACGTTTTAAAAAGTCTAACTAATTAAATTTATAAAATGTAATTTTCTATCATATTTTTTTCCAACTAATTTTGTTTCAATTGCCCCAGACAGTCATTTCCGGGGTAAATACATTTGTTGTATATTAAATTATGTGTATTAATATTAATAATTGATTTATTAACATTTAGAATTACGCAAAATTGATTGAGGAATTTTAATTATTATACAAACCGTCAGGGAATTGTGCTATTTTTGCTTGATATTTTTTTCTGCTAGCTATCGTGGAATGTATAAATAAATAACGATTCAATTATATTTTATTTAGAAAAAATTAGCATGGTGTCATTTGAACATTTTAAAATTTAAATTTATTAAGTTGTATTTAAAAACATTTCCACGTTATTTTGTTTATTTTATTATGAAAAAAAAAAGGTACTTACCTACTTTCGTTATAATTCTTTATTTTTTTTGCTTCTTTAAAATAAAACTTTGATCAAGTATAGTTAAAATAATAGCAATATTTTTATCTTTAAAAGTATATTAGGTACGTATTATTATTATTATTATTATTATCTAAAATCATAAAACTTACTCATTACTATATTTATCAGATTTTTTTAAACTTTGTTTATGGAAAATGTTTGATTTAACTAATTGAAAATGTCAATGGTTTGATATATTATACTTTGAGTTATCAATCTTGTAAACTATGTAATGACATTTTTCTAATTATAAATACGGTGAAAACTGTCGTTTAACATGGCATCATAATTTCGAATGACTTTCATAACTTTTTTTTTTTTTTGTTTTTTAACCTGTCATTCGAAATTTATTTATCTTTGCAAGTGAAACACTATTGCCGCATAGTACGAAATTTATATTATATTAACTTGTGTAACGACTTATTTTGGGTTTGCATAATGGGCTTAGACGCTAATGGACTCCGTGACAGACGCGACGGGCTGTATGATTTTACGTCCGAGACACTTACGTCTAATTGGACGTGGGTCTAATTAACAGGGGGCCAACAACGCAACGGCAGTAGATATATATATATTTATATACGTTAAGTAAGTAAAAATATATCTCCGATGCCGCCTCGCTTGTTTATAATATTTTATTTTTATTTATATATTTTACTTCTCAGCATGCATCGCACATTAGCGCCAATTTTTATTTTTTTTTTTAACCGTTATAATATATCTTTTGCCGCGGGTGTTAATAACTCTTTAACATCAACGCCGTCGCCAACACTTCAATATAATAACATGATATCGTCATTAATATTATAATGTACTCTTGTGCATGTACATGTCATTGTGAGCTGTAGTGTCCCGTGTTTGATCGATGTGATGCCGTGTACATTATTATATAATAGATGTAATATACGTTCAGCTGGTTTAGATTATAATGGTAATTATAAATATCTGAATTCTACCAGTCAGTACTATAGCTTGCCCATAGGCCACAAATATTATTATAACGCTGTTGGTGAAAACCGGAAGTTTCTTCAATCGATTATGTGTTAGTGTACTGACTATCATAATTCGATGCCTGCCACTATAAAAAATTAACTGTTATAAAATACCTGTGCAAAAAAGATTAATTTATCTTTATATTACTAGATATAATTTGAAATGAAATATATAGGTAGAAAACACTTCATTTTGGGGGATTATTTTGTACCTGAATACAATTATTAAATTGTTTTATATGTATTTTATTGGTTACATGCAATCAGTAATCATATAGTTAAATGGGTATAATTTTAACAAGGAACTTATAACTCCGATTTTTTAATCCAATACTTATTATATAGGCTATAAATCCATTGCAGAGATTTCTCACCAAAGATTCTTCAACTGTTTTAATTCACCCTCAGACCACAAAGCTGACTGATATTTTGTATTTTTATTTTTTTTTTTTATATTATTCTAGTTTTTATTCTGAAGAAATCAGTTATCAATAAAAAATATATATAATAATAATTAAACTATTTTCTTCATTTCTTAAATTTCTTAAAATTTCTTAAACTGTGTTGAAATAAAATAAATATGATTTTATAACAAAATAGTATTAGCCAGGTATGTATAATATTATTATGATTTGAAAATAAAAATTTAACTTTCAAAATTTCGAATAGTTTAAATACCTACGGAAAATCTACTTAAAAACAAAAATATTAAATGAAAATAAAATGTTGTTAATTTTATTCCGAATACAAGTTATACACATCGAATTTAAAGCCAATTTCGTTCTATAGATCGACAAAAAAATAAAAATAAATAAATGAATTCCTAATTAATCCTTCTCTAATCATGATTAACAAATCAACTTAAAATAGTTCTTACAAAATAAACATTATTAACACCATGTTACGCAGTCTTTTATAGTTTATACAACTGTTTTATATATTTCGTAAGAAAAACCAACTCATCCCTTGTATTGGAATAGTTAAGTTTATTAGACATATTTCGGGAATTTTTATCATAGATACTCAAAAGAATTCGATGTATAGAATTTAATAAGTTTCCACGAGAAACAATATTATGGTACGACAGTAAGTTAATTTCAAGTATTATATATACTGAGCTATTGGACTAATAATTTGTCTCATACGATATAGTTATGAACTTATTAGATACTCTGATAGGTATTAGGCCTTATATTATACTGATTCTACCAGCTATGTAGATTAGGTAATGAATCCATAAATAAGATGATGTTTCAAATTTTGATTACTGTTATATTAACTGTGATTAAATTATTAATTTGAATTAAATTACTTAATGTATTTTAGTATGTAAATGAATTGTAATAAATGAAAATCTACTAAGTAGTATGTGTTTTAATTTTAAAATGTTTAAAATGTTTAGATTTTCATAATATAGTTAATGAGCGAGTTTGATATTTCAACTAGTTCCCTAACTAGACATAACACGTTATATATTGTTGGTGACGTAATATTGTATCGGGACGTTTATTTGAACTACCACACCAAAACCATAAGACAAAATAATCGTAAAGAATAAATTATTCAATGACAACTTACTGATTCGTCATTTTAATGTTCAAAAAGAGAAAAAAAAACTTATGAATTTACTACATATTTTATTATTTTAAACAATATTAATGGACGTTCAATTTAGTCGATTCATAACAATATCTCGCATGCAATAATCAGCGTTTTTATGAACGGAAATTAAAACCAATAAGATCAATAATTATTACAAGTCTGTCTATAAAAACTCAATCTTACGACTTAAGTACTGCAGACTGCAGTTTGAAATTGTACCAACATACGATAACGTCGTAAGGTTAGTTCACACGTCATGATAATACGATTTTAATCAATTGACTGATAATATAATAATTGATTACGAATAATATGTATGTAACTACGTGTATTTTATTGTTAAATAAACACTAATAACAGCTTACCAAACATGCGTAGGTAACAGCTATATGTATTTATTTTTAAATTTAATATTTACACTATTGGTTGAATTGTTTACCAAAGCTGTTCGCTACAATCGGCTATCGCGTGCGTTTTCGAAGGCAAGTCGCGAAAACTAAATGAAAAAAAAAAAAAAATCTTTAAATGTTCCAGAATTCCTCAATTATTTATACCCACTTATCGTTCCGATCTCGCGTGTCGAATACGCAGTTGAAATACCTTCCTGCAACGGCGTACAATATTTTAACAACCGTTCGAACACAATATTTCCGTAGAACATTATATCATAAATTATAATATATTGTTAAATTATACTTTTATATGCGAATCATAAAAAAAAAAAAAATCATCGTGCACAATGTCAATAAAATTATGATGCGGGTCACAGCAGTCTAATTATTAGATGCCACCACGGCCACACTCTTATTGTGTGAAAACGATGGTGTTTTCGCGTGACATTTGGTCAACCGATTATATATATTTTTCACCGATGCTCGGCGCGGATGACCCTCGTCGGACTGACAGACGAAATACGCAGCACCGTTCGTCTCGAGGGACGCGTTTCCTGTGTCGCATAACGCAATAATGGCGAGTATACTATTATACGTATATGTGTCGTGTTAAAAATGACGTACACATAATTTTGCGTGTCTGCGGACCCGGACCTGTCGACGACGGCACAATTCGTTACTGATTGCGATTTATATATCGCGTCAAAACACTTCACGCCAAGTCCCGGCGGACGTTCGTCGTTTTTTTTTTTTTTTCATTACACGATTATACGACAATTTGCAGTGAAATATTGCTACTGTATATTATACGGCCGAGTAGTTCGGGTCCAAAACGGTGATTGGTTTTACACGATTTATGGTTGTACACTATTATAATAATGTGTGTTCCACAAAATTACATAATATTATAAGTATCCAACGTTCCGACAATATATTGGCCATTTACAATATTATTATTATCGAAACCAGTTTCAATCATAATATTGCAAAACGTAGGTAACTCAAAATGTTTTTGGAACTGATCGTCACATCGACTTACACAACATAATATAACCTAAAGCAGCATAATATGCACACTTCACGGTTTCATTGAAACGGATATAACACTCATACACGCTGTACATATTATATATGGCCATATATAGGGCTCTAATTCTAAAACACACTTTATGCAATTATCTATGAACGCTACTTCCGGTAATAAAATATAATATAATAACGTGTACAACAATATGTGTACCAATGTTGAATGCGAGTACGATTTTAAATTGCACACGTTCGTGTTGTACAAAGGATATATTAATATAATTGATTTATTGTTTTTCAGCGGAAAGTGTGCGAATAATAATCTTGACATTTGCCCATAACCGCTGTACCTACTACTCATAAATATATCACTCTTTATGTATTTCTATATCTAGATACGTATATTACATACGGTATCCTGATGTCAGTGATAAAATTGTATTTTTTATATATTTTTTTTTTTATATAATATTGTGTCATTATACAGTCTATATGTCAAGTACCTTCTTTAATTATAAATACGCATGTATACTACATCAACGGTAGGTCAATCAAACTCGCATAGGTCTTAAATCTTAATAATTATATT
The DNA here is from genome assembly GCA_009835225.1 of Aphis craccivora. NCBI lineage: Eukaryota > Metazoa > Arthropoda > Insecta > Hemiptera > Aphididae > Aphis > Aphis craccivora. The sequence continues at coordinate 129,709 of VUJU01000110.1, read as the reverse complement.
TGCCGAGTATCGGCTGCTGTGAATCATTATTTACACACACTTACAGAATATAAATATATATAAGGTATATTAACCCGACACTTAACGGTTTATTATGACATAGTTCTCTTTCTTTTTCCATTTCAATAACCGTTTAAAAATATATGTAAACGTGCAGTTTTAACTTTCTGCTCTCTGAATAATATTATATCCGAGTACATAGTTAATGTAATACCTTAAATATCTTTTCTTCTACTAAATTATCTTTGCACACATTATCCAAAAGATAAACTATTATCGCAGTGATAAAAATAAATAATATTATTTTAATCAAAAATAATATTATGGTCATAATATTATTATGATGACACTGTACAATTAATTATATTTCAACAATTCAAAAATAATATCACTAGTCAATTTAATAAGAATAGAAAAATCCGTGTGCTTTGAACCTACCTGACGGTTTTATTAAAAAAACAAAAAAATAAAGCGACACTGAACACACACTACTTATTTGTATATTTACACCATATAAGTGGTGTTTTTCTACATCAATTACTGTTATTATAATTTATAATATTCCAATACCTATAAGTATATGATGTCATCTAAAATGTACTTTGCGGCATGATGTATTGTAAAATACTGTATAGGTAATTATAAATTAAAATTCTCACGGATACGTTTGTAAGTTCACAATTGAAGACGATACTATAAGATAAGTCTCGCAAACGAGTTGGCAGATTCTGCTAGAAATTTTAATCGATTAATGTTATAATATCGTCTGTTCCTGCTCGAGTACATACGACGTGTATGTTCGATGACTAGTATACCTAAAGATATACCTATACTGTCATTATTTTACAAAATAATATTATTACTATACGGTTATACAGTAACATCGGCTGAGCGAAAAATCATTTTATATACATTTATATATATCACCGTTCGGGTGGAATTGATCGCCGACACCGCCACGCCGTCGCCCGTCGGACAATAACTTAACTCTTGACGTCTTCGCGCGTCGAAGGGCGGTTGCGGAAAAAAAAAATAACCGAAAACACATTCGCACAATACGACGACGGAAAAAGCACACACACTCGCGTGCGACGTAAAAACCTGCTCGTTATTCTCTGTCATTTGATTTCGTTGCTCACCCCACCGCGTTTTCATACCATTCACACGCGCGTATTTATGATAAATGTCTGCTCGTGACGTGTACAAATTAGCTATCATTTTCTTCGGGTGTTTTTTTTTTTTTTTTTAAAAAGCTTTCTCACTCTCTTTTTCGTCCTGTCCAAATTCTGTCTTCGTCTCTCTCTCTCTCTCTCTCTATCCGTCACTCTCGGTCTCTCGTCTCCCTCTCTGCTATATATGTATATATATATAGCTAGATCTCGTGTCCCCCTAATGGCGTAATTAAACGTTGACGACGATAAAGTGTGTCCTAATTACGCGAGCAGCCGCTCTCGTCAAATACCCGCTCGCGATCAACCACACGCACATATACCTCTCCTATATACACGTATATAAAACAATAATAATAGTAATATAGGTCTCCTGCTGACAGTATTAGCCCTTCCCGCGGCCGCCGACGTACGCGAGCTCATACGAGGTACGCTTAGACATATATTATTATTGTACGTACGACGTGCTGTGTGGGTTTTCATTCCGCGTGATTCATCTCCGAAGCCCCCGCGGGGGCCGTCGTACACGACTAATCATTTTTTTTTTTTTAACCCGTGAAAAGAAAACCGTCCGACCCACCCGCACACATAAAAGCCGAGCTGATATCATGTGTACAATGCGATACGATAACACACACATGATGATGATGATGATGATGATGGTATTATTGTGACCGCGCGCGTGTATATAAATAATAATGTATAATATTATGTACTTATACGCCACCGCGCGTATAGTGAGTATGTATACGTACAGATGAGAGGAGCACCTTGATTAATTTTTCCCGCGTGTGTTATTGCAGGCACCGACCGAGACAAACGAATCGCGCGTAATCCGTCTTGTCAAATACCGACAATCGATTTTTTTTTTTTTTTGTTTTGTGTGTTTGGTGGGGAGGAGGATTCTCCCCCCTCCCGGCCGTTTGCGCGATGTTTGCTATTGAATCGCGGGCGCGCGTTTGGGTGTCAGGTAGAACCGTCGTATAGCGGGGACGAGTGCTCGTATACAATATTATTATTTATTATAAATGGGAGTCGAAGAAACTTCATTAGCGCGACTTAACGGTATTCGATTTTTCATCGCGTCGTACGTACAACGCTGTACATACGTCGTGTGATGTATTTCATGTTTTTAATTTATCATACGATTTTTTTTTTTTTTTTTTTGTTATTATCGCCCCAAAGACCATATATTTAATATAATATATTATTGTGATACGTAAAAACCTACCCCTCGTGTCAGCTGTCACGGTGCACACACATATGTATAGGTGGCTATATACGAGGGCATATTATATAATATTATGTTAAGAGGATTGTTCGCGTAATCGACGTTACACAGTATATTATAATAATAGCATGTCATCGATCGTGAATTGACGCCCAAACAAACAACAAAAAAACGTATGCATTACGATTCGAAATCATAATCGCATTGTATTATACGTCTACATATATATAAGATAAATATTTAAAATTTATTTGTAGTAAGTATATGATTTAGCATTGTACGAGCAGTATTTATGCCATTTAAATATCATAATTTATAATATGCCTGATGTATGGTTTATGGAAATAAAACGTATTGCTCTCGAAAATGAAAAATAATGTTTTATTTTACTATATTATGTTGATATTCTCGACAGTCGGTTCAAACAATAAATTTAAAAAATCATGTTGTTAAATTATATGAAAAAGTAAAGTTTGTATGAATTGACTAAATCGTGGCGAATATAATACATTAATATAATATATAATAGGTACCCATGTAAATGTTGATTTATATAATAGTATGCATTTTAACACTATAATATTATACTAAATAAATAATATCTACTTTTGTATTTTAATTTATTAATTATGATACATAAAATAGTATTAGTTATTAATATTTATTGTAAACAATAATGATATATTTTTTAAACAATTGTGTATACAAATACGTAACAATGCTCTTATGTTCTCCAAAAATTAGGTGTTTAGTCGCATGCAAAATATTTGAGATTATTTAATTTTAACGAACAACATATATGATATAAATAAATATTCTTTGTATGCACGTAATGTACATAGTATATAATAAGAAAATACCTAATACAAAACAATTTTTAAATCCACACGAAACTCGTAATTATAATACATATAATATATATATATATATATAGATACCTATAACATAGGTCCGCGCAGTGACCATACATTTTCAAATCATAATATAATATTATGTTAATGTAGAATGTCACAATTTTATACACTTCAAAATCGACGATTAAAATTTGCAGCAATTATTTTTTTTTCGAGTAGTTTTGATGGCAATAATTTATATTATAATATGTAAATCGACGGCATTAATCCGGGTCCTAATCACGATATATTCGACCGGAGGCGGCGATAATCGCTGCGTATACATATATAATATATTATGCGATCGCGCGTTAATCTTTTAAAGTTTTCGCACACTGCAAGTGCGTACACACACGCTCGCGCGGCACTCGCGTGTGTTATGTGTATGTACATAATAACCGGATGTTTGACTTAACCAAGTACCATAACATTAAGAGCGGTGCGTTATCAAAGTGCATAAATATATGTGTGTGTGTGTGTGTGTGTGTGTACAGCAATTTATATACTAGTGCGATTCTCGCAGATATGAAATTATAAATTATAATATTATATGTGTACACATATAATATACGATATCATTATCGTTCGCCGAGAGTTCGCGCGCGCATAAATTTACCAGAGAGATATAACACCGCCTCGAAGACAAATTATTGTTTTTGTTCGGACCGGGGCACTTCGTCCCGTAAAGAGACAATATATATTATTATAACCACCGCTAACCATTAACCGCGCGCGTGATCTGTATCATTAATATCGCAGTGATACATACCTATAATATTCCCCGTCATATATACGGAGTGGTTGTAACACGGCGCCGAAATCCGCCGCTGGGCTCTAATCGAAAGTGTTGCTACAAGCGATACAATGATATAATAATAATATATAGTATGGGTATTTACGGTGAATAGATTTGTAACACTTATTGCACGCTATGCAATTTTACAATCATATTATAAGTTAAAGCGACTTTTGATAATGGCGTCGTCTCCCGGACTAGATATTAATACCGTATTATAATAAAGGTTGATTTTAATTATTCTCTTATAGTACTTTAATACATTAATTCAATAAATTCACGTAGGTACGTGTTAACGTATAGGATTTTCACGGACATGACGAACGGTACATATAAGTTGGCGGGTTTTCTTTCGCAGCTATTACACAGTAATATGAGAAACTGCACCATTCCGATGACACCTAATATTTTCGGTAGTCTCGTGTGATTTATTTAAAACTCGATAAATTCCGTCTTGAAAATAATACATCACACTAATACGGTTATAATATTATCATGGTTTTTGGTTGAACGTCATAACGATATTATAATAATATGAAATACTCCGATGCGCTATTTACTGGAAAAATTGTACCTATATCTACTGTAAAAGTATGATGGTTTGATATCATGTCATCTACAAGTTAAAATTAAAATTTCCTTGCAATTTTTATGCAGTACCTCCACATAATATTGTCATTTTTTTCTTTATTATAGTATGTATATTAGATACCAGCTGGGTTATACCGTGTATGCATCTAAGAAATTATTCAAATACATTTTCTGCAAAGTTGAACAGTACGTCATCGCTTTTCCTAGAGTTGGGTTACTAATATTATATATTATGTTAATTACATTGCGTGTCGTAACGTTACTATATTAGTAATTTGACGTGTCTCCAGAGCGTTTCTGTATCGTTTGAGTTTAGACGTTGTTATTATGTCGATGTATATAGTCGATAATATGTAAACTTATTAATTATATGGTGCTTAGGTAATCCACGCAAATTACAAAAAAACAGACTAATATTATTTTAATTTTGAATACGCTAAGTGTCTGATTTATCGTTATTATCTATTAAAACTGCACACAATATGTTAAAGTGGACCCAATATAGCTAATAATTCAATGTAGATACCGTATATAGATGCCCGAGATATTGAAATACGCCTCCTTCGTTCTTTTCAAACCAAATAGTGTTCGATACCTTTAATCCCATTGCAGTCAAGAGGAGTATATACCTATTATATAGTTGTTGGCTATTCCCACGAACCGGTCTTGTGAACCGGGTTGTTGTTGCAGAACCGATGTAAATAAAGTTTTCTGAGTTATATTTTACAGATTCCAGAAACTTATATGACCTGCGTTCAAACACAATCGAACACGACGACATAGCTACGTAAATACACATTATACAGACGTATTCGAGTTTAAAATTTAGTACCCACCTAATAAAATAAAATACTCTTCGTGCACCAGCATCTGTGTGTATTCATGTTTCAATGTTCTCGAGGGTAGTATATTGAGAGCATCGCGAGTACAGTCGAACAGCGGCGGAATACGAGTAGAACCATTAAATATATTATTATTGTTTACGCAACGTATTATAATTCGTCTGTATAAAATAACATTACACGTAATAATAATTAGCAGTACCTAAATCGATTTAAGATAATATGTTAAATATCTTTGTGATCAAAACCTAATTAATTGCCATAATTAAAAAAAATATATATATAAAACAACAAATTCGTCTTGTGCGAATCTGACACATACACAGTAGCGACGAGTCGATAATCTGTAAACCATTGCAGTGTATTTATTTTGGCTGTTAAAATTTACTTTAAATTAAACCACAGAGAGTGATGCGGTAGATAGCGTTATAACGCATTAAATAAACGAGTGCCTACGATTTATACGTATTATTACCTATTTACGACCGGTCGCAAACCAGTACCTTGGTCGTGTGGCACCTGAAAACCTGGTGCTTTTGAAAACTGACTGCCGGCAGACGAGCAATTAGCCGCACGCGGAGGCGCCAAAAGTGACTTCGGTAATTGTAGGCGCCCGCCCGGCCGTGTCGGTATCGTCCGAGAACGCACACTCTTCACCCCGATAACAATATATAATATTAAAATATATTATAATATACACTAACGGTCCCGTCTAATTGGGCGTTGTTTAATGAATTATGCATATCATACCGTCGTGTTGTCGGAACTTTTAAAGCGCAACGTTTTACGATCCGCCATGACAACAATGTATTTTTAAACACTAATTTATTAGACGCAATAAATATTATTGACAACATTCATTAATTTATTGTATTATAATATGAGAGAAAAAGCAAACGACTAAGCTCAAAATCGTCCATAGATACAGAAACTTACAGCTTTTGATATACCACGGTGATGTAAACATTCCGTTCTCACATTTCAACATTCTATGATTTTGCGGAATATAATTTTTAGCAAAAAATCAAAACTTAAGCTTCTCTTCGGTGTGTACTAGCGAGGAACTCTTGTGCGTCTATACGTGGTTGTCAGTATATTAAGCACTATAATAGTTTAATAACGTTAAGCATGACGTTTAAATGCGAGTGGTATCGTGAGAATATGCTCGCACAATGTAGTATTGCAGGATACCGCGCGGTTATAACACGGTTAAGTAGCAATCCACGTCCATATTATAAATATGTACCTATACAGGAAACAGACGAATAAAACAAAAACCCAACGAATAACGTTTTAGTTTAACGTTTATTTTTGACACAAATATTATTTTGTACACGAGTAGGTAAATAATAATAATAATAATCTAATGTAATATATTATGGTGTGTATAATATAAAACGTCGACGATAAATCACACACGCCGCCGGTATTAAATTAAAATAACAACGAGGTCGTAATAAAATGAAAAATAAAATAAAAACGAGAGAAAATACTACTAATAAATAACTCGTAAATCAATAAAGTACATATTATAATATAGTGTCGGTGTGGTGGCATTGCACGATGCGACGTCTACAATAATTAACGAAAAAAAAAATTTGAAAAAAAAAAAAACACAATACTTAATAATGAAAATAAAAAATGATCGCAACCCGCGAGACCGGTGAGGAGGGTACGTCTATTACACGAAATAATAAATTAAATAAAATACATCACGTATTTTATAATATTATTATACACACATAATAATATACGCGTACACGGTCACGCGGGCGCGCAAACACATAGGCAGACGGACTCCCGCGGGCTGCCCCCCCCCAAAAAAAAAATACTTAATAATATCGTTATATAGTAAGTCGGTGGACGTACTCCGTCCATACGACGACGATTATAAAATGTAACGAAATTCGTCGTCGTACGCAAACGATTGACGAGAGACGGACAGAAATATAACATATCGACCGGACGATTATTTATTATAACATTATAATAAGCGCTATCACAGTGTCACTATATAAACATCAATGTAATAATAATAACATAATATAATTATTGTTGTCGTCTCGTTAACGGCTGACCGTGGCGGTGGACGTGTCACCGCGGGGCGAGTACAGCTGTTGGTGATGGTGGTGATGGTAAGCCGCGGCGGCCGCTGCGGCCGAGGACGGTGGCGGCGGGTAACAGTACGCGGCCGTCGGGTTGAACGCGCTGAACGGCGACGGCGGCATCATGGACGGCGGCGGTTTGCCGTAAGCGGCCGCGGACGGGTGGTGGAACAGGTGTCGCGACAGGTGGCTGTTGTACGCCGAGAACGCGGCCGCCGTGGTGGGCGACATCGGACCCGCCGCTCCGGCGGCCATGCAAGCGGCCGCGGAGACGGCCGTGCCGCCGGCGCCACTGGACGTGTGGGTGCGGATGTGCTGCAAGAGTTCGTCGGACGTGCTGAAGCTCTTGCCGCACAGAGACGGGGCGGCGGCCGCTTCGGCGGAGGTCGGCGACGACGATTGCATGTGGCCGCCGCCGGGTATCACCCAGCTGCAAGTGTACGGGCGGGCGACGGGGGCGTAAAACGCCGGCACGGACGCGGCGGCCATCAGCGAGGACAGGTACCGCTGGTGGTCGCACTGCACGCAACCGGCCGGACAGGCGCCGGCCGCGGCCATCATCGGATGGTATTGGGTGGCGAAAGCCAGCGCGGCCGCGGCGGCGGCGTGCTGTTGCTGTTGGCCGCAACCGGAAGCCGGGCCGCCGCACATCGGATCTTTGCAGTCGGACGGCGACGGTTTTCCGGCCGAGGCGGCGGCCAGCGACACGGCGGCCGGCATCCACGGGGCGCCGGGCAGGTACGTGTGCCGGAAGGCGGCCAGCGGGTCGGGTTTGTACGGCGAGTGGGCGGGCATCGGAGGCGGCGGGCAGAAAGCCTTGGCCGCGGTGCCGTGCATCACTTCCAGTCCGGACCGGATGATCGGGTTGGTGGACGGGTCGGAGGCTGCGGCGGAAGCGGTCGACGCGGCCGCGGCGGTTTCCGACGAGGAAGCGGACGACGACGACCGACGGCTGCTCTTGTGGTGCGATCCGTACTCGTCACGCGGCGACGCGGACTTGCGCTTCTTGCCGTGGCCACTGCCGTTCTCTTCCGAACTGCTGCTCTTGGGCCGACACTCGTCGTCGTTGTTGTTGTTGTTGTTGTTGTTGTTGTGGCCCGAGTGCAGGTGCAGGCCGTAGGGCGAAGAGTGATGGTGCTGCTGCACGGCGTGATGCGGTGACGGTGTCAACACGGTGTTCTCGTACGGTTTAAAGTTCAACTTTGCCGGTTTTGGAGGCTCTTCCATGTAGTTGTTGTTGTGGTTCCGGTGGTGTTTGGCGGCCGCGTGGCCCAAGTACGCCGAGGCGGAGGAGGCCGGTGACGCGCTGTGTGGCCGGTCCGCGGCGGCGGCCGTGGCCGAGACTGGCGCGGCGGCCGCGGGTTTTTTCGACTTGGCGGCGGCCGCCATCGGCGGGTCGGCGCCGATCTGGCTGCAGGTCCTCACCAACATGGCTAACGGGCTCGTCTTGGAATCCAACTGTAACACGCAAAAGAGAGAAATCGGTTAGTCGACGGGACGAGCAACAGGTCATTTGTTTATAAGTATTTGCTATGCGATTGTTGAGAACAGTCGTGCGATTATTCGGAGGAGAGTACAGTTTAAATCTAATTTATAGTAAGTTAGCAACTGGCTACGTCGTTCGTCACGTCGTGTGACTTAAATCTTATTCTGATCGACTGTGTGTCAATCGTAGTGTCAAAAACACGATCTACCGGGAATTTTCCAGAGTGAGGTTTATACAGACTTTAGGTCACGACAGACGACGTACGACTATGAATCCACTTTAGTACCAGATCGTATTTCGCCGCCTGATCATCGAGGGAGAAACCGAAAACGACTTAATATGACGAAATTTTTGCAACCGACAGGTGAAATAATAATATATAATTAGAATATCGTTGTATTTAAAATGATTTAATAATATAATACGATACAATTAAAACATACATAGTACTGGAACTCGATAGATCGTGAAAATATATTACCAGTGCCGACGATTTTTGCACTTTCCCGATCGTAATAAATGTATTGACGATACCAATTAGGTAATACATGATAATGTTTGTCGACGTGTAAACAAATGTGGTGTGTAACAATAGTCGGCTGTCGACGCCGCTGATGGCATTAGCTCACATGATAAAAATACTAAAAATAGTACACGTCTGTTAGATGACATTATGTCATTTTATTGATTAGGAGGTTGTTAACTAAAAAATAACATCAAATTAGGTAGTAGGTAAACGTTGCCGGTGACAAATTATCCTTCATCAAATTGATTGACAAGTACGTATTTATGTCTCGGGCGGAAAAATAAATAAATCACATCACGATCACGTGAATCCAATGTGTATAATAAATATAATAAATATTGTTTAAGCATTTATTCATTATAATAATATAATGTAATATATTATTTTAGATATGACTAATGTTAATCTATTACATAATCTCGCTACCTAGTATTTCACACGTTAACATGTCTAATTAGTGATTTATTTATCTACACAAACTATAGGACATATAGCGGGTACATAAAACTGATTTTTTTTGCAACTTATATTTAATAATTAACTACTCTAAAGTTTAATAATATATTATATATAACTAGCAATTGAAAACTTAAGATGTAGTTTTCTTCACATAGGTAATTCCAATTAAAATTTTTATTTTAATAGCCGTTTTTTATATTTTATTTGAAAACTTTAAATCTCGTATATTCAAAGTCAAATGTATAAATTTATATTTAAATTGCGGTTTAAAAAAAAAAAAAAATAGGTTCATTTTTATTACAGAAAATGAACAATGGAGCAGTACTCATAACATAATAGAGTTAATATCTTTTATTATGATTGTAATGTGGGTATAATAACACTTGTTTTTAATAAATTCGATAGATTTACCGGGAATATAATGTAGCCTATGTCAGTTGTACCTAAATATTAGAGAATATTGACATCGGGTTACCCAGGGTACCAAATTAAAAGCATTTTAATAACTGTCAACATTAATTAATTGAATTTAAACAAAAATCCCGTATAATATACTAGCAGATAAATAATTTATATTTACCGAAGCTAAAGAAGTATCTTGTATGTACTGGTACTGATTGCTCTCCGAATTAGAATCCATGATTGCCATAGTAAACGGTCAAACGATCCGAACACACTTCACAAAACGTCTTCCTCGAATAAAAAAAACCAACAAATATTTTCTTTTTTTAAAAAAAAAAAAATAATAAAAAAAAAATACGATATTATTGTTATGTGACTGAAAGTCTAAGTAAGGTATACAAAAAACTTCAAGCGAGCATAAAAATAAAAAAATCGCACAGCACAAGCACGACGAACAAAGTACGAGCGGTAAGAGCGTCAGACAGGAACTGGCAACTACTGAAGTACTAAACGCCTATGTCCGATTCTCCGATGTCGACGGGAGCGCCGGTTCACAAACTAGAGGACAAGACGTATTTTCAAACATTCGACCGACGCGCACTCCAGCGGGGTCTTGCTGACGATACAATAGTTTTGGCTGCACAATAACTATTGTACGTACCGTATGAACCAATAAACATTACTTTTTTTCAGTATTTTCCGTTTTCGATTTACTTTTCGACTTTTCATCATGTTTTATTCACTTGTTTAATCAAATTAAAATATATATGTGGCTAATGCATGAATCAAATAATACGTATTATTATTTTTTATTATTATTATTATTATTTTATTACTTTAATTAATAATAATAAATATAATATATTTTTTTATATTAATACATAATTAGTATAATATTATAATAGGTATACATTTTTTATTACAATTTAATAGGTGTATTATCATTGCTTTTAAATAAAAAACAATATATCATTAATTTATGGCGTAAACATACCTACAATTATTTATAGTGCAGATAACAAACGTGTGTACCTATTTTATTTGAAACATTTTAACCAATCATTTGTAATAATTTTAATAATATTTTAACATGACGTAATATAGATAATTGACGAACGAGGAAATATGTAATTGAACTTAAGATTTTTCTTTGATCATAGTTTTATTTTAATAAAATGTAAAAATATTATTAATTAATTAATTAAAACAACGTGCAATAATAACATTAACGACAAAGATAAAAATTTAACGAGACGATGAGACTAATGTCCATCAAATATTATTTGAGCGACCCTCTCAGCTAATGTCCTCTTTTTTCATTCTCTCTCCATCTGATAGAATCCATCGGCACACGTCAAGTAGGCGGTGGTACCACCCAAGGCGCGTGTTGACAGCAGCAGATGTACTCCTCTTAACAAGAACCGTTGGCGGTGGCAATCTTTTTTGTTGACAGCAATAAGGCGGCCGTCACGAAGTCAGTTCTCGCGTACATGTGCCACTATTACGTGTCACCAAGTCCAATTTTTTTTTTTGCGCTGGTAAAAGCAACACAAAATTATATTTTAATTATTATAAAAGAATATAAGGAGATATAAACTGTTATACCTACCTCATGACTACTATTTTATTATACGTATAATTCAAATGATAGGTAACTACTTAAAACGAAAAAAATATTGACATTAGGTATATAAAATATGCCTTAAGATTTTAAGAAAAATTGACTTTTAAATATTTAGTTATTCAAAAATAATATTACGATCTCTACCTAATTGTAATGTTGTATTAATAATATAACATAATAATGTATTTTATACATACGGTGTTGGTGGGTTACTAAAATATTTTTCACCAGTTATCATATAACTGCTATATGGCAATATAATTAATTATTATATATTTTGTTATTACTTATTGGTTTATAGGCTGTTAAGTTGAACGATAAACAAAACATTTAATTGTACAGTTAAATGTTTTTTTTTGTACTTATACAATTGTTGAGTATTATAGCAGATTTAAATAATGGCTCCTTGGTTCGGTTATTCTTGAATGTGGTTTATGAGATAATATCATATCGGTTACATTAAGAAATTATTTTGAAAACATCATAAAAAATGGAAATAAAACAAATAATGTTAGCAAACACAATCTCAGCAATTTCAGGATGAGCCTATAGTTGCGTTTTAAATGATTCCTATTGTTTGTAGAATAATGTAAAAACTGAAAATAAAGACTGTATTGATGAAAATGACTGTTAACTGTTTAATGTGTATGTCCGCATATGAATTATAGTAGCTGCAGTACACAGATATTTTTATATTTTATATCTAAGTAAAGTAATTTATTATATTAAATGTATTATCTTATATACAATATATGGTATTTGTTAATAAAAATATATTATTATGTACTAAACAGTTGAAACTAAAAATTACAACCACATAATTGAAAAGAGTACTTACATAAACAGAAGTAGGTTTAAGAAACGTACGAACTGTGCTGTGTAAATAAAACGGAAGTCAAATTATTCAACTTTGTAGAACGTTTCGGACATATTTCACAACCTTTACAGCAACAAAATCATCACTGATGGAGGAGTCTAAATGTGAAATGTACTAGGGGTTAACCCGTGTCAGCGATAATTGACGTATGACCGCGGGCAAGCATTAGAAAACAAGTCAATGCTTAAAACTCTGCCATCAATAAATGTCAATTTTACAGTACTTTAATTATTTAATGAATTACTTGGGGAGAGTAATGTTTTTATTTTTTGGAGTTTAAAATGCATATTTAATTTTAAAAACGTTTACACCGTTTGACTTATACAAAAATAAATTATTCTACAAGAACGTCAAAGAAATGCTACCGCTAAGCAAACCTATTTATTTTATTTTGTTTGTGAATGAAAAACCATTAATTATAAAATACACCTTTTTAATAACTTCTTAGTTTTTAGAGGTAGATTGACAAATATTTAATATCGGTCAATTATTGAAAAGTTACAGGCGAATTTTACAAATCGTATACATACTATACACCTACCTAAAGGTTAGGTTAGGTATAACGGAACAAACAAAATTGCCTTTTCTTATAACAAGAAATATATTATATAACAATGAGGTACCTATTCAATATTTCATTATTTTTTTCATCGAATATAGGTTCTGCAGACTCTTTGAAATTAAACACCATTATTTTTATAAGCCCCATATTTACAGAATAGATGATAATGTGCACCTTACATTTTATGGATATGTAAAGAAAAAAATATAATAAAATCGTTGGATAAAGACAACAATGAATCATTCAAACGGAAATATAAAAATTATTAGGGTGTAGGTAGTAATTGTATGTGTATATCGTATATTATGTACGTATAAATAATCATTGATTATAAATAGTATTTATAATCAATAGTATAATATATTTTATGTGTTTCTATTTGAGTTTACATCAGTCAACGACGTTCAATGAAATTACGATCACCATAATGAAGTTGACGTACAATCTGTACACGCGTACAACATCTGTAGTTTTGTTGATATTCACGATAATATTGCTTAAATATAGTACTTCTGTCAAAAATAAAAGGACTATAATAGGTATTGGATGCTGATCGTCTCATTTCGCTCAACTTGGAATAGTCGTCATCTTAGTGCTTTTCCTTATCAAGTTTGAATTAATGATGATAAATGATTGGGTTAAAAATACGATTTTAAACGTTATTTGTTTATCTGTAGAACTTACATATTATTATTCGCTCATAGTTTTTACTTTTTGATGATAAGGTTTGTTTACGTTTCTTCAAATAATTACAATGAAAATTATGATTGAGAAAATTGAAAAAATCACATAGTTATTTAAAATATTATTTAGGACGAAATTCCATAAATGTTAAATTTCGTTAAATATCTACATGAGACTTTTTGAGTAACTTGGTACTAACCCGAAAATATATTTTTAGAAACATTCACTCAGAAGTCAGAATCTAAGAGTATTGACGTGCAACGTGATTATTGACACACTGAAATTAAAATTATACCTCGGAGAAGAGTATAATAGAGTGAAATATCATAGAGTATTATAGACCTATAAGTAAGGTTTTTTGAACTTGCACGTTTATTACAACAATTAAACAGTATACTTAAATAAAAAGTGAACAGTTGACATCATTATCATGAAAACATAGAAGATTGATTATTCTAAAATGTGTATTGGTTAAGTAATAAAACGTGTGATAGAACGGAAATTATCTATGAAATTAAAGTATTATTTTTATCCTGTCAATAAACCGTTCTTGCAGGGGTATACTATTATAAACATCAACTCATCAAAAATATGAGTAAGTAGTTATTTAATATCTGTGTACACAAAAAATATGAATGCATATTGAATATACATTAATTTTATGAGAATGTATTGTGTTTTCTATCATAATAATTATAGTATTCAGTATTCACATCATTTCTTCATCAGTAAATTTGGACAACACACGTATCTACTGAAATATAAAAAAAAATGGATAGTACAAGTTTGTAGTTTTAACTTGATCTAATTTTCTATCTAAAACCACTCTCAAAGTTGCATTCAAAACATTTTATCTACTTATCGTAGTTAAGACCCAATGCAGGTATGTGAATCTTCTGATATCAATAATAGATATACTATGTATAAGCTGAATCGTTTGTCTCGACAAAAAGGGACTTGTTTCTACGTTAAAATAAAGATTAGAAAACGTCAAGCAATATTTAAAAGCAAACTTGGGAAGTAGCTGATTTCCAACAGGATTATCACTTAGGCGGGCGCGGATCGCCGCAGAAAGGTGTAATTTTTTGGGAATATATTAACTTTTGTATAAGTAGGATATTATGCGCTGTTGTACACTATGTAGTACCTACTGCAGGTAGTTATAAAAATCATAAATAACATAACCATTCGAATTATAAGACTGGAAATATTTTTGTATCGTTGCCAATCGTTTTCGTAGATTGCACGCTGTCCAATTGTCGTGTTGTCACCCGCGGCAAATCAACGCGATACAATATACGAGCTAGACGCATTTCATATTATGTTATAGTGATAGGTAATAATAAAATGAAAATATTATACGCATTTGTATAGTGGCTATAGCGCTCAAAATATTATATAATATGATTATTTAAATAACAGTGCAAATATAACGCTTGTGCGTATAACATTAATATAGAATATGTTCTGTGCGTATTTTATGGATTGTTACGGCGCGGATATAATCTATAATACAATATATATGTATATATATATATATGACGTATTCGAGCATTTATCATTTCGACTTCGGCGACGACGTGTATGATATTATATTGTGGTTGCTGCACTCTGCGGTCAAAACGCGACGGTAATAGTAATATTATTATAATAATAATAATTGACTTTCACGTCCTACGACGACGACGGTCGTTACTCGTTAGGGGCATCTCGCGAGCATGATGTATAATCATAATAATAATATATTATATACGATTATAATAAATGCGTCTGCCGGCGGCGGTCACAC
This sequence comes from Aphis craccivora, assembly GCA_009835225.1. Taxonomy (NCBI): domain Eukaryota; kingdom Metazoa; phylum Arthropoda; class Insecta; order Hemiptera; family Aphididae; genus Aphis; species Aphis craccivora. The sequence continues at coordinate 113,673 of VUJU01000110.1, read as the reverse complement.
GACCGCGCGACTTAATCGTGTACTGCTGCAGCGACTGCATTGTATTATGAGCCAGTCGGTCACAGAACTAATCATAAATAATATACTTATGCCTATTACAATACGGTGGTGTATAATGTATTAGGTATTATTTGTTGTTGAACATAACTTGTGTGTTATAACGTCAGTCGCGATGAAATACGCGGGGGAGGCGTTGCGAGCCACACTCGTCAGGTGCATATTAATTTATATTATTACCGTTGATTTCATTTTTTTTTTTACACAATTCGTTCTTATAGGAACAGACGGAGTACCGTATATTGCTCGTAGTTCTTCCACAATAGACATACCATATTGCGGCGGAAAGAAATTAAAGATAAGGTGCCGCGAGTATATAGAAAAACGTATCATAGCTATAGATAAGGTATTGTCAGTCGGTATAATATAATATGCATTTGTCGTTTTTTGACAACACGTCATTATAATATAATAATGGAAATACTTATCAAAATGGTGCAACGAACTCTTCGGGGGAAGTGAACGCCGTTATTTTGCCACCACTGCGGATCTACCCCCCAAAATTATAACTACCCTTAAAGCCGTTATCAAACCGAAATCGTTATTTTTTTCGGTTAACATCGAAAATCTCAATAAAAATCTTTAAAAACTCGTTTATTGTCTGTCTCTTGAACGCACTTCCTTCGCTACGAGGCTTTACGGCCGAGGAATCGGTTGTAATACGCATGAGCGATATGTTATACTATTATTCGAATTTCACATAATATTAAATGACACGATACTCGATTTATACTCATCGTAAATAATAAATTGTCAAGTTAACAGCCGTACGAAGAGAAAAACTAACCTTTCGAATGGTCGTTTTTTTATGTCCATTGCGCAGTCCCATAAAGTGATATATGGTTGGAAAAAAACTGGCACGTTTTACGAAATTTCAACGCAATAACGCATCGTTTCAAACTATAGGTACTTATATACGTGTATAGTGCAGGTGTAATAAAATAAATTACCGGAGACGTCTAATTCGTTTCGATAGCCAATGTACGTACTTATTTTATGTCCATTACTAAAAATATAGTAAACAGAACGCTCCTCGCGCACCGCATTATAGTTCGCGTATGGTCTTATTTATATGCGCCGACTGCATATCTATATACACAATTTATTGTTATCGGTCGTCTTTACCACGGTATCGTTTACGCCTCCAACCTATATACAGCTATATAATAATAATAATAATAATAATATATCATGTGTATTATAGTGTATACGTATATAAATATAGTAATATCTCTATATAACTACGGGATATATATATACAGGACGATCGTGGCGTTTTCTAAACGATTATTATTATTATTATCATCGATTCAGATAGTAATGATATAAATTACGGTCGTTTTAATTTCCGCATAACGCCGGACTAACCACTACCGAGTCTCTCACGCTGCCGCCGATATCATGTTTTTATTGTAACATAAAAAGTTAATTATTTTGTTACATTAGATTATTGTTTAATACGGGATAAGTATCTACTGTATATTTTTATAGTTAACGTTTCAAAATCCATTTGATTAGAAACGAGTTTTGACATATTATTAACGGGCAGTTAATAACTCCATTTATTTGTGCCTTGATAGTCGATGTAATTATAAGATTTAAAATTATTACCTATCCGGACCAACGATATAATACTACTGCGGAATTTGTAAATTAAACCGTCAAAAAACTAGCGTAGGATCGTTCGAGTTTAGATTTGTTGGCCGAATAAAAAATGTACATGTTGACGGATCATTCAATAGTGGGCCTTTATAAATTGTATTATCGGATGTTTTTTTCCGGTATTAAGCGAAAGGAATACAACGTGAGTTATTGAATGTAAAAATATACAATTTATCTACAGTGAAATATCAAGAATACCATTCGGTATTTTTCTCCAGTAAAATAATATAATACAGTCGTTAATCATTATCCTTAAAACAAATCGGATATGGGGAACAACTGGTATTGATCTGCGATCAATCTATGATGCAAATATATTACAACCGTTATCTACCTGACTTGGTTTTCCGCTGTTACAAACTTACTTATAGTTACATATTGATTCACGGAGATCCGCGATAATCATGATTCAAACAAATTGAACATTTTAAATTATAAATATATTTATATTTTTTGTTTACATTCGTGTCTACAGTCAACCACTTTTTCACCTCACGTTATAATATTTTACATCCGAATGACAACGCCCCTATAATTCGCACCCTGCTCTCCATTTACTCGCCTTATACCAATTATTTTTTATTAGTCGTGTCATAAAAATCGAATACATATAAGACCAGCTATGCTATTTTCGCAGTCATTATCCCGTTTAGTATATATTTAAATGAGCTATTTAAACTATATACTATGTATTCGCGTAGTCATTAGCTAATTAAAAAGTTTGACAACCATCATTGCAGCTTTTACGGAAAATTAAAACGAAAATACTTCTCGCAACACAACGCGTGAATCAAAAATGTTAGAACATGACACCATTTTGAAAACGTAATATTGTACAGGTCGCAGTTGTTTACTTAACATATAACTCCATGTCTCCATATAGCTATATACGTATATAGATATAGCAGGTTTTTAGCGAGAGCACTTAAAAACGCGGTCAAGTATATATTATATATAGTGTGTTTATACATTATATAGACGTTGTTATTAAACAATATGCGTGTGAGAGATTTTAGTACAAAAATAAATGGCGTCAAAGTAAATTGCACTCGAAAAAAAAACGGCTTACAATGGAAAATCGAAAATGTGCTCGTTGTCGGAGGTCGTTGTTGTTTAGCAATCAAAATAAAACACATGAATATAATATGTTATTATTCTGAAACTGAAGTGCATTGCTCTTCTAACCACTCCATTATAATATTATATCCCATACCTATACGGTGTAGAATACAGTTCATAATCATTCGCACTACACTTCCCATTAAATTCTCGACCATAATACAGATCAGCATATAATAAATTGCTAGTATTACAAAAACGGGAGCATCGAGTCTAATATATACACATAATTATGTATATTATTTTAGTATAATCATAGCACGAAGAATGTTTCTGACCCCCTTAACGTGTGTTTAAATTAACAAAAAGACGATTAGTATAATAGTATTATCACCTCAGGCGTGTGTGGTTATTATAACCGGAAAGCGTTGTACAATTTTTACTTACTCGTGAATGGTTACCGGAAACATGAAAAAAACCACCATGTTTTTATATTTAATGTATGAAATATTATATTAATACGAATCGTGCGTATTAAATATAGCGGAGGTACATTGTAAGCAATGATTTAATAAGAATATTGTTACCTATTTTAAATTATTATAGCTCTATAAATTTTCTTATATAATAATAGAAATAAATAAACGAGCATAATATTTATAATTAGGTACCTATGTATTCCTATCACATGATAATTTTAAGATATAAAATTAAATATATAATTGTTTATATATTAGATACAGTAAAATTAAACAGTATTTTAAACAGTAAAATACTTCAATATAAAATAATAATGGAATAATAAAAAATATTTTATAACAATATAGGTACCAAATATTAGTAAAGTAAAACATAATAGAAATTGAAGATATTATAGGACAAACATTTTTTGTGAGAAATCGTATTGAGTTTTTATGCAGTGAACAAGTTAAAATGTATTCAATTATTAATGTGTTTAAAATCTATGATAGTTAGTAAATATGAAAAGTTCAACAAAAAAAGGATAGAAGTGTCTTATGCAAGATTTAATATATTAGTACTTTCAATATAATTAAGTAATTAGTAATTACCATTAATTACCAGAGATTATCAATATAACAATCTAAATTATCTGGTTATTTATGACATTGGACTATGGTTACATAAACAATCACTAAACAATAATGGTGAGATAATGGTCCATTAATAAAATGTCAGTAATGTTTGTTTTCTCTATTTGATTCAAGCCGAATATGGACAAAATAAAATCTCGTAAAAATCATATATTTATGTTTTTGAATAATCTTAAAGTAAAATCATCCATAAAAATATTATAGACAATAATATTTTTGAAGGCATGACATATCGTTTTATCTAAATATTGACTCAAATATCAAAACATAATACCCCTTTAAATTTACAAAAATGTGTTTTTGTATTTATAGTCAAAATATAATGGAATGGTTGGAATGTAAAACCATTATATTAAACTCTCAAAAATATTATTTTTATCATTTTTGTAAAGAGTAATTTCAATCTAAGATGGTTCAAAAATCATAAAAAATTATCTTACGTGAAGACACTTTATTCTATTGATCGTGAAAATGAGAGAAAAAACATAATAATATATTGCACTGATATTATCTTTTCAATCATGATTTATTTGGCCATAATTGATTCATTACATTTTTAGTAAATTATTAAATAAATTAATATTTTATGCAACCTTTCATAACTGGGTTGTGATTGTCATTATTTAATCGATTTTTGTAATAAATCGTCACACATAAATTGCCCTTTGCGAAATACACAGCCACATAACTACATCTAAATATTATATAAAGACACATTATTATAACTTTATAATACGTATAATATACCTATACATTTATATAATTATATTATTATTAATCCTAGATTTATTTTATATCATTTATAACTTTTCCTTCGTTTTAGCATTGGTTTTAGTTATTTATTCGTCACCGACTGTGAAATTAATATAAAAATTATTGTAAAATATTTTTCGTGCGTCGTCTTTATTAATTATTCTCATTGTTCAAACATAAATGCGACTTTATAATAGTCGCTTTTAATTCGTGTAATACCTAGATAAATAAATAGCTACAGTAAATAGGTGTTTATGTAAATCGGATAATGCAAATAACGGTAGCTCAAATAGAAGTTCAATAGATAGTCAAATCGACTAATAATAGTAAAAGCTTATTATTATACCATAATTTATTCAGATCGAACAGTCGAAGAATTAACTATTGCATTTATAGTGTCAAGTGTATAAATACTAAATTGAATAATATTATAGTTTTATACACAAGTGTAGATTTATTTGGTTTTTTTTGTGTCTGTGTTTTGTGAAGAATTTTTTCAAACTGAAATATAATAAATTCGACCTTATAATCAAAATGAAACAATACATTTTTAAATGACCGTTCGATAGATATCACACCTTTCCTCGCTTTCATCGTTATCATCGCCTTTAGTAGTCATTGAAATTTCAAATTACATTAAGTCAGTATTCTTATGAAACCATTATTTGTGGATAATCATGTAATATACTTACACTATTTTTAAAACCACTAGGTTATATACATACTAGCTATAACTGACTGATAAATAAACATAGCTGACAACTGCAAAGGTCACAAACATGCATACACATGCACATTTATAATTCACCCACAAACCTCATCACTCATCAGTATGACAGTATTTTCCCGATCACTTCAGCAGCTGCCTGCTGATTCAGCTATAAACGACTAACTATACACTGTATAATCATATTGTGATGATGTTGACGGCAAAGTTTATATTCAAGTACCTATAGTCGAGGAAAAAATTTCCTATATTATGCAAAATTTGCTCATAGCAAATAAGTTTTTGAAACTCCTGGATTCTGAAAAAAAATAAAAGCTTATAAAAAAAAAACTTCAAGGGTTACACTCTTTTAAAAGAAATGTATAATTAAATATAAAATACATAATCGGTTAACTTCTCATAATATGTAAGGCTGATTTTATATGTTTCTAATAAAATATATATTGTAACAAAATTGAAAACCTAAACATTTCTCATGTGACTATAAACGTTAAAAAATCTACAAAGAATTCACTCTTTTATATTTTTTTAAAATTTAATATTTTTATTAATAGCTTACGTTATGGTGAAATTAAAATATTTAATATATACATCATTATTATATCATACATATGTATATGATTTCCATTACACGAACACTATCAGTGAATACATAGGGTATACCTATATAAGTAGTTTTTAATGTAAATGGAATAATAGTTATTTTATAAAAAGTTGTTTGTTTGTTGAAAAATTGGATTTTTTTCTCACTAATTTATCTACCTTAACACGTCTTGATAGTATCAAGGTGGGATCATTATTGAACAATTTTATAATAATACCTATTAACGCTTATTATAACGAATATATCATCAAACTTGTACCTGTTTAATTATAACTAATGATAATATAGGTTTACAAAATATATACATTGAGTTTTCAATTCATGTTATCTTATTTAGTTATCTACTGTACCTGGATCCAGCTACAACATCAACACAACGTGACAAATATGCTTTGTGAGGTCTTTGGTCCGTTTCACCTTTTTAGGATTTTCCCAAGTGGTTCATGACTAGCTTACCTATATAGATACATTAATATTGTAGACTTACGTATATGACACTATGACAGTATGCAGGTATAGAGCGTAGATTTTGATTATCTCGACGTAATCAAGTGATATACTGATATATTATAACATACCTATTTGTGTAATGTTTAAATAATATTAAATTTTAAATATAATAAGATATTGATTTACTTGTTTTTCTGTTCGTATTTTGAATTTTTAAATGTATAGTTTTTTCTGTTTGGGCGTTGACACACAATATTTCTGCAAATTAAAATATTAATATTCTTTACTGTATACGAGTTGTAAAGTAGATACTATATAATATTAGTTAAATGCATATAATTACAATTTGAAGGTTTATTTTTATAATTACTGTTTTGATGGTTAACCTTCTATAAATCTGTGTAATAGAGTATAAATCGTTATCTATTAACATATACCTAATATATACCTATATACCTATATTTAAAATACTTATGTACTGCCACTATAATTTTAATCGATTAAAAAATCCGTATTTGATATTTTTTATTTAATAATCATATTGTTTTATTTTATTTACTTATTTATTGTATTTTATTAAAATTAACTTTAAATCAAAATGTAGAGGTCGCGAAAGTGTACTAATATAATTTGCACCAGATCAACAACTAATCCACACGTGCCAATACCACCGGCCATATATTATTGTTTGTGTGTGAACAGTGTAATAGTGATGAAAGCACTGAACTAAAACACCGTGTACACTAATTATTACAGTGTACTTTAGTTATGCGAATGTTGGCAGTCCAATCAACAGTAGTGGTCAAAATTTCCGAGCAAAAAACTGATGAGTTAAGTGACTGAATATTGTGTATGTAATGTATGCATATTGTTTGTGTAGGGCACATAATTTACCGAGCATAACTTATAATTTATTTAAAATTGTAAAAATGGTTTATTGGATGTACTTGTTATTTTATAATTTACGATAATATAGAGGTATAGAATAATACAGTAGGTAATTGATAATTTATAAATATAGTTCATTCAGTACTCTACTTTTCTCGTTGCACCATAATCATAATTATATGGCATGCCTGTTTGTGCAATATACCTATAAAATATAATAAAAATTCTATAACTTGGCTAACAAGCAAAGTCAGGGTATATAGTCACCCGGTCAGAGCTATGGCCTAGAATCTAAATAAGTTCTTCAAAATCCAAATAAGAATCTAGATTTCTTGTATAACATTTTACATTCTTGTGGTGATTATAAATAATACAAACATAGGTATATTATTCAATACATTATGATATAAAAATAAATTTTGATTCTCAGTAGTAGATGATTAATTTGAGCTATTATACTTATGTGAAACAATCGTCGACGGATCTAACTTACTTTTGAAGTTGGTGTGAAAACGTTTCGGGATTATTAAATATATGTTACATATTGTAAAAATGTTTTGCTATTCTCCATTTCCCCTCCTAAATGATTTAAACACACCGAATGTACACCGTGCTTTACCACGATAGTAAAACTGTTAACCGCATAAAATAGTCGAAACGAGCGCATCCGCTCGTAATAATTATTCAGTATAATAATTGTTATATGTATTTCGAAACGTACAGCGTAAAACGTTTATTCAGGGTGTGCTCAATTTGCATCCCAATAAAGGGCTTAAACGGCCGTCCGTCATTATGCTATTTAAAATTATATTATGTAACTATATTATATCGTGCGAGTACTGTGCACCGTGTGAAGAAAAATAGTAAAGCGTTTTTTTTTTTTCCATCAATTTATTTATTATTTCGAGTTGTTTTGACAGTAAAAAATCATTGGCGGTCGAAACGTGTTCGAAACGTGTCTCCAAATTCAATTTACGACTGGTTTTTCGACCACCGACGGACATTTATCCCAGCTAATGGCTCATAAATCTACATATATAGGTCGTTACTATTATACATAATATATAATATACGTAAGTATATACATACATACTAATATTATTGTACACACGACCAACCGATGCGGCGTCGTTGTCGGAGGCGAGACCACATAAAATTATACGTCCGCCGCCACCACCGCGCAGAGATCCTAATCACTATGATTACTCATTTTGTTGTTTATACAAACCATACGTACCGCGTATTTAGGTTGGGTATGCCAGCACGTACCCATATTATATTATAATATATAATTTGTAACTTATTTATTATTATTATTTTATGTTTTTGAAACGTAAAAAACGAAGCCGATAATTTCAGTACGAGCCATTATTAAGCATACTTGTATACTATATTTTACGTACCGCATGTACCGACGTGCGACGACATTACACCAAAAAATATATATAATAATATAATATACTTTCCACATAACTGGTGGACGTTTTTTAACGCTGCCTGGCCGGCGCCAAAAGTCGATTTTCTCTAGTCATTATGTACAGGTATCAACATATTATTATAAATAATATAATAACATGGTGTTTCACAGTGTACGTATATATATATATATATATATAGGTTAGGTACATACTATATAGGAGGCTTCGATGGCAACGATAACTATCGGCGTCGCTTAAGTACAGCGATCGTGCTACAGTGTCGATGGTGAGTTGTTATCGTCTCCTATACACCAGCATTATACGAGTAAATGTTATACATATCACATCGATAAAAAAATAATACGTCGAGAGTCTCGAAAAGCGTTCGATGTATTTTGTACTATCTTCCAAGCTATTTTTAATACACATATACGTTATATTATAGTTTTTTAAGCCTAAGTTTATTCAGCATTCAGCATATATATAATATAACCTATGTATAAATTATATAACTTACCCCTTAATTCAGAAATCGCCAACTTGCCGTTTTATAGGACACATATCAACATCGAAGGTTTTTTTTATAAGTTATAAGGCCTAATTAAATATTCTAACCAATATTCTTGTATGTACAATTTATTTATTGTTAGAATATTGATAACTTTAAAAGACAGTGAAAGTTTTAATTAATATGGAATTAATTGTACGGGTAAATAAATAGAATCTATTGTGATTATATTCGAAGAAAATTTAAAATACATAGTCCATATATTAGTCAATATTGAAAAACTATTAAAATATTAATGCTTACATTTTTATTTTAAATTTAAAAATGTATTATGCACTTAATTCATTTAGATTTTTTACATACGAGTATACACAGACAAACTACCTAGTTATTACTTGTTATAAAATACGTTTAGAAACCTCTGATATAACGCTCGTGGGATACGTTATTTTAACTTGTTCAGCCTATTACTTAGGTACTAAAAGTATTGTTAAATTATAAAAAAATTGAAATCCGTTATTTTAAAATATCTGTAAAGAAATAATTTGATTTTTTTTATGGAATTGTATTTGGATTTTCGGGAAATGTATTCTCAGCCTTAATAATAGTATGACAATATAGAATAGCGCGTTTATTATTACGCGTGTAACGGAATTTTGGAATTTTTGTGAATGGATCCCAGTTTATTATTGTACATTGGGCAAATGGGTGGAACATGGGTCTGTGCGGCGGCGTTTCAATATATTCATTATATTATAAGTACAGTTAACGACAGCTATAGCTTCAGGGATTATGTAAGAAAGAAAAAAACAAAGCTGATCATCTGGGTCGCTGAACATAATAAGCACCCGCAGAGTTCATGAAAAGAATATTATAAGACACACATATGTGTGTGGGCGTATACCCTATAGCTCTATATATTACGTTTATAGACGGACGCACTTCGCATACACACTGCACATAACGTTCGATTTGTTTAGGTGACACGTTGTATTCATTTGTGTCACGTTCCCGAAGATTAATAATGGTTCGGACAAAAAAAAAAATGTCCTACAAGAAACCGAAATGCCGATTAGAAAGCGTATATTGCGCAACACTAGACTGATCCCGCGCCGCAGCCGCATGTAGAAAAAGAGACGGGACGGAAAATGAAAGAGAAAAAAATGTGGCTTTTATACACATTGCACGCAATTTCATTGTTTGTGTGTGTGAGTGTGTGTGTGTAGTTCTTACGTCTCAATAGTCTCACGCTGCGAGAAAAACAAAAAAACCTTCGTGTGTGTCGTTTTGTCCGATCGTTAAAAAGGTCGGTGGTCACCCGTTGTTCGCAATATAATACCTGCCACCGATTAATGTATTTATTGTGTACACGGAACGATTGGCATTCAATAATAATAATGCGCTGGTCGCAGCACTTGAGGTCAATATAGTAAAATGTTTAATGTTATATTATAACAAGACGTATCTTTATATATTCGGTAGCACTTCGTCCGAGACGGCCGCATCCGGTCCGAACAGTAGGCGAAGAATATGGTTCATAACTATATTGTATTGTACACAGCTGCGTAGCTTATTACATTATGTATTATATTATAACGATACCTATACATTGGTGACGCAACTGAAATGTGTATCGAAAACAAAAATGTCTGTGAAATAAAATAGTGTTTCACAGATTTTAAGGGGCTGTAGTCGACCGAGTTATTGCATCCATTAATCACTATAGCAGGCGACTTTTGATAAATACCTTTGTACATAAAATATATATTATAATGCGAATAAATAATATAATATAATTATGACACTTCTCCAAAAAAGTTACAACTTTTCAGGCGTTGGAATTAAATGTTCTGTCATGTTTTTATAAATAATTTATTTTCTTATATTTGACATTGAATCGATTAAAAAAAAAAAAATCATATACAGCTATTGGTATATGAGCAGTCGATATTTACATTGATGATACACATATGTCATTTGATGACGTAAGAGATCGTAAGACATTACGCGAAGATCGCACATAAGCTGAGACGTGGAAATAAAATATCTCTAACAATCTATACGGCGCCATAGTTAAAATCATGAAGTAAATATAGTTGGTATTTACAATTTTAAACACACTTAAGCAAACCTTAACATTTTCTGAATTTTGCCTTGTTATTTCTCTTAGCAAATGTCACTACTGAAAATAATGTCCTAATATTACACGTGTTGTTCTCAAAGCCAAGTCAAATTGTTCAGTGTACTAAGCTTACAAAGTATAGTCTTAATTAAAGAAGCTGAAAACGATTTCTGTATAAAGGACGTTATTGTAAAATTCCGAGACCCACTTATGTTCAAAAATATGAACTGGAAGGGTATACAATAATAACATCAGTTCTCAAAATAATGTTTTAATTGACCTAGTTGAGTATCATTAGTATCAAGTATTCAAGTATAATATGGTATAAACGATATCGTATATTACCGGCTGTGTGTAAATTATAGATCTATATGTGTGGGTATATGTGTTTCGCATAAAAAATTGTACCGACAATATACTAACTTACAAGACGTTGTAATCGGTTTTAGCCTTCAGGACGTATATTTTGTGAAATTGATTTGTGCACGCAGCAACGCCCACGACCATCAGACCACGAGTTACACCGTAAATCAGACGTAGTTTACACATAATTTATAATATTACTGTTATAGTATTATCCACAAATGTGTACGCTTATAACTATTGGTGTACACGAATAACCCAAACGAGACGATAAGACTTGAAAATAAACAATATACATCATTACATCGTAATAATGTAATATCATAGTATCACACTTATTACTCGTACTGTTCTGCCTTCTGCTATAAAAAATACTTTTATTATTAAGTAGAACTTTTTCTTCTTCTACGTTAAGTTTATTACAGATTTACCAGTTTTTTTTCGTTATTTTCTAACTCCCCTCAGTTCCATTCAACTGTAAAAATGATTTAAACAATCACAATACACATTAAAATATTGCCAATATTGATAAAATATTACGTAGTAGTTTCCGGCGAAAAATCAGTGAAGAATAATATTTTGTAGACTCATTAAAAATCATAACAACTACACATTTAGAAATAAAACATACGATTTTATGGAACCGTTGTACTCGTAGATTTGTACATAACTATTTTATATGCCTATTTAATATTTTACCAAATTTTATGAGCAGAATGAAAAAAACCCAACGTACAGGAAACACAATATTATTAGGCCTATAATAATTGTTTACGTAACGTTTCATAAAGTGAAACATCGTGTTCTCAACTCATTACGAACTAAAAGTTTTCGACACAAACTCCGGCACACAAACAGATATTTTAACAATATACAGAGTGATTCGACGAGCATGCAAGTGAATTGCCATAAACCATTACACCCGACATGACTTCTTATTTCATTATCACGGGGACCTATCATCTTTAATACAATAAAACTCGTCAAATCATTAAAATTTTGAATTTGATATATTCACGAGTATTAAGTGCTAAATACTACAGTAAAAAGCGGTTGGTTAACATTTGAAAAACAGAAGTTAATATCATATGAAGACACTCCCTAAATAGTATAAAAAATCTCTAATATTTGAAAACATTATGATTATCAAGTAGGTGCCTATACCTATTTATTTTGAATTCCTAAAATCAGATTTTGAATAACTGCATTATTGAAGAAGAAAAATAAGGGGATCGTGGTTGACGAATCATCCTGTATATTATGCACAATATATACGCCGTGTAGGTTTTTTCCATTTGGACAATTTAATTTAATTTGAAAAAAAAAACATTCCGTCGAAATCGTCGTATTTTATTACAATATTATATATATATACGAGTATATGATAATATTATAGTCTCGAGTCCTATCATCAGTCACGTCTTAGGTATGTATCATTAAATCGGTTTTCTTTATCGCATGATTTACGTGGCTCGTTTATTCGGTTGATTTATACAATTAATTTGTTGGTTTCTTCTTTCCGTTCTCAGCTCTATATATATATTATTAAACCAACAGGTTTACGACGCGGTGACAGCGCCACCGCCGCCGCCGCCGACGGTTCACTTATTAACTCGTCCGGCGGCCGCGATGAGATCCACACGCGCGCACTACCGGACGGCGATTCGAGGGGGGTTGTTCGTGCCACACAAGTCGCAAAATTAATCGCACTCGATGAGTCCACGGTGAACTGTGAACCAATGGGAAAAAACGTGTTTTGTTGTGGGGAAAAAAACTGTGAAAAATACGTCGGACGTTCCGAACGTCATCGGCGCCCGCCGCGCCTCAAAAAGCGTGAAAACATGACCCGTCAGCAATTATCGCGGCTCCTACCGTGTTCGATCTTTACGATCGCGTCTATTAGAGCCCTCGAAAATTAGGTGACAATAATATTTCGAAAAATATATTGCGTTCACCGAGTAGCCTTTTTGACTTTTCGTCGATAAGTCGTTGAGGGTCTGCGAATCGTCATCTAACGTGACGGTTTCGAAAACGTGAACATTTAAAATCATAACATTTTGCACGATATACTAAGAACTGAAGAATATATTAGTAGTAACGTGGCGGATAGAAGTCAAGTGTTGCCTTGCGACTCGGCAATAGCGATTTTATTATTGTAATTACTGGTAGTGAGGCGTCGTAGGTTGGGGTTTCGGACTGCAAAACGCGTAAAAAAAAAATTGTCCGAGTAGGTACTTATGCCGCACATAAGTATTATTTAGTGCGTACATTTATAATATGTGTGTCATGCTCGACGGCCGATGAAATACGACACGAGTTTAAGTTATTTATACATTATATTCGCCTTTTCACACGAACGTTATGCGCTGCGAACTCTTGTATATTATAATATATTATTATTGCTATATACCTATACTAATAATAATAACGCACTCTTTTTTTTTTCCGACTCCCTCTGTTTTTCGTCTTTCCCCGCCGCCAGGTTGCGATCCCGTACACACATATAATATAATACTTATAACAATATATATATATATACACGCACACACATAATACGGTCGCGTGTGTGTGCGTGTGTAAGTGTCAGTAGTTGTATATATTATGTTCTCCGACAGTATATTACGCTTTTAAATAACAAACGGGGTCCTCCTCTGCGTGCGCGCGCCGCGGCGACCGGTCGTAAATCAGACGGTGCCGGTAATAAACTGGTAATTTATGCGCTGGCGTATACGCGGCCTGGCAAATGGCCGCCGATTTTAATAAGCCGTTTTATGACGCCGCCTTTCTTCCTAGGCCGTAAACTTTTACGAGGCACCGAAAACACGCCAAGGGCAAACGCGCCGGCGTGTATTATATATGGTTTTTACGACGGCGGACACACACACACAAACCGCTCGTGTACAATATACGCTGGCCCGTGGATACGCGACCCTCTACACGGCCGCCGACACCGCGTATAATATTATTATACGGCCTCCGAACCGCGTAAAAACCCTCAACCCTGTCCGCCACCCCATTGCCGCGTCGCATAATGTACCTTATACCTAAACGTACTAGACACCTCGCCAACAGTAATATACGAACATTACGAACGGGCAACGGGAAGCGTTTATGCGACGAATTATGTGTGTGAAGTCGTCTTGTCGTTTGTACTTGTGTGTGTGTGTGTGAAGTCGTCTTGTCGTTTGTACTTGTGTGTGTGTGTGTGTGTGTATTGGTGGTATATGACGGTGTTTTGCTATACCCGTCGGTGGAATAATAGCAGTAAATTATATGATCGTATTGTGTTATTATTATAATACGGTTGAAGTGACGGTCTTGATGTTTGAAAGTGAGACCCGGCCCACCCGGATGGCATATTATAATAAACATAATATTATTATATTTTATTATAATAATGCGTTTATCAACGTATATTTTATATTAATACAAAACACTACCAACGATATTATATTATGTACCTACAAGGTACGTGTATACATAATATTATATGATATTGTAATATATTGTTTTTTTTTTTTTTTACAAACTAGATTTTTTTCCATCGCACCGCACGAAATTTACGAGCCCGCTTTACCGCCATCCGACGACGAAAACAATACAAAATAATATTATTATTCAAAATAAGTTTTAGAGGTTTGACCTGACCTATATATATATATAAATATATTAACGTTCACAATCTGCGGCACTCTAGATTTGGGTGATTCGTTTGAAAATGTCTATTCAAGCGATGGTTTCACTTATTCGATTTGACTTGAAAACGTGAAAAACTTATAGCGCGTAAACATTTTAAGTAAGTGTTTGATATTATATTATACGAGTAATTACAGTTTAAAAGATATAATCGTGTGTTAATGATAATTTAGATAATTTTAGATAATTTTTAACATAATATTATGTTGTTTATAAGGAACAAAATACATCAAATAACCTTACCGAATCAGATAGGTTAGTTAGATAGGGCAGTGAGCCCGGTGACCACTTAAGGTTTGGTTACAGTTTTTGATAAATTTCCGTACTCCTTTGAAAATAATTTACTTTTGTGTAGTTCATATAATACAGAGTTCATTCGATACTATAATAATATATACAACATTTTATTGTAAACAAAAAATACTGTTCTATTTTTAATAAAAATAAAGCACCTATTTGCATGTGTACACGTATAGTTATAATATGTGATTTTCTTTTAAATATGTATACATTCTTGATGATAATTAATTTTTTATAAAAAGTATGTACTTATCTAAATTTCTAGTATTCTTTAAAAAGTGATTTGTTTGTGTATCTCCATACATTTTGAACACATTTAAAAAACAAATAATATAGACGTATTAAAGATTAGATAACGTTAATAATAATAAATATAGTTATATAATTATAAAATAGAAAATATATCAGAACACATCAAACGATTCATTTGTTCGCCCGTACATCATATAAATAGTATCTAAAACGAGTAAATGTATTATTAAATAAGTATATTATAAATTAGAACAACGACAAAAAGAAAAAGATTTATGTTTTTTTTTCTTTTTCATTAAACATTGTTATCGATGTCCAATGGCTTTTTCTTTTTAATTCACATATCACAAAATTTGAACGTTTCATAACAAAAACTGTATTGTAGAGATGTATTTTGTACATTTCGTAGGTATCTTATATTATACGATTATACTATAGCCGTAATATACCTGTCTTCGCGTTTTATCTTCGCTATTTCCTAGTATTGTGTTATACAATCAATTCGAGATGAATTTTACAACCCCTAAATAAAACGTTCGCTCTGTGAAGGTCTGATTGTATTTATGTGTGCAGACACTATAATAATATACTATTTCTCTTGCGCTTGAATGTTCTTTGAACGGTCGTTACAAGTTACAGTATTATTGGTGGGCCTTTATTCAGTCAAAAAAAGAAATTCACCGTACCGAAAACATCAATCGGACGACAATATTATTGGTAGGTATGGTAGGTATACGTTATTCTGTTATGGTACCTATTATACAAAATATAAAATGCGCAGCCGAACTTAAGTATATATAGTCATATTATATATTAAACGTATACATATATCATATACGTAGAATGACGCATACACACACACACAATATGCCTAATGTAAACTGTAAACATTGTGTGACGTGTGTACAACAAAATGTCTTTATTTCATTTTTATTATAAAACACTATAGATCTGTTCTTTTATCCACTGCAACACTCGTTCGACTCGATACGAAAGTCCATTGTCCTGTTGTCAACGTGTCAAACATACATAGTATTATACATATTGCGTATAATGTATAATGTATAAACTAACTAAAACCTACAACCCCATTTGGATTACACGTTATATTTAGAAGGGTTACTTGTGCTTTGACCTTCCGTGAAATCAAATCATTTTCCACTTAGAAGCATCCTAATATAGTTGTCAGACGGTATTAATTTAATTTTCCCGAGGTTTTTTACATTGTAAATTTTCATTAGAACTTTGAAAACACGATTTAATTAAATTATATGATATAATATAATGGTATTAAATCTGATTAATTTAATTGTTTCATTAAAATATTACTGTGAATGGCATATATCGAATAATTTATATTTTATATGATCGATTTATTCAAAGGGATGATAAACTATAAAATACAGTAGGTACCTATAAAATAAATTACGATTTAAAATATATATTATAATATTATTGAGATTTATTTGAAATAATTTGTAGTTTATTTGATTTAAAGAAACCACAGTCCTTTAACATCAAAATTGACGGAATACATATTATATTTTCTAATTTTTTATTTTTTTTTTGTCTAATGACAAACCAAAAAATTATTCAAAAGTTCTTGTCATCTGGAGTCCACGTTATTGGAAACCTCTTTTTTTTCTTAAGTTTGGAACCGACGGCGCCGTGGGATCTGCTTTCGCAAATGTATTGGTACCTACATGATTATCAGATTAAATTATATAATACAAACTACGCAGCTATAAAATCATTTAACACCATGAAAATTGAAAAATGGGTGAGTAAATTAAACATGATATCGATCGCTGCAGACGAGTAAATCGATACGTGCGGTCGTTGATAATTTAAACACTAATATAAAGTTATAGCATAAGTGGATATAACAAATTTGAGAGCCATACATGACGTACGGGAAATTATCAAATTCTCGCGATACACTATCAAATGTCAATATACCATAAATTGTAATATTATTTTTACTATTGGCGTTACAGTAATACATAGTGTTTTACCGATTTTGGAATATTTCGTTTGTAAAACATATAAGTGGTGCAATGGTGTGAACTTATATACTTAAAAATCGGCTGTAGTGACAACAGTATTAATTTCCTTATCACGGAAATTGAAAGTTTTTTGCCGGTCATCGTGCACCTGTTGTAAACCTATCATCATAGCAGATAATATCATTATTACAGTCGTATAATATTGGAACGCCTTCATGAGTGCTGTCGACTTGTGATCTGCAATATTCAGCATCGTCGTGCAAATCGCTGCACCTGCACCGGCGTCGTCGAAGAAAATACACGTGTCACGACCGACTGTAAGTATATACTTTTAATATATTATTAAAATATTTTACTAGTTCGCTCGCGCCGCGGTCGGTTATCGCGTACGTCCATCAGCGGCGAGATGGGATCAATTACGTGAGAGGTCTTTTCCCAGGTCTGAACCCGATGTCTTTTTAACCACCGCCGATGCTGTATTTTATTACGACCGCGTTTCGGCTTCTCTTTCTGCCGTTTCACGTCGTCGCTGACCCGAGATGAGTATCGCACGCGACACGGAGAAAACCATCGGCTCTGCAGATATAATATAACTTGTAGGTACCTATAGCCATTACGCAGTCGTCGACCAACAGACCGTGTCGTGTAAACGTCCTGTATATGTACACATACACGAATGCAAAGGCTTATGAGGTACCGGGGGCCGATCTCCACCGGAGTGAATACTCTTTGGCGGTGGGATGTTGCGAGTGCGGGGTGACACTACAATAGCTAATAATAAAAAAATAATATATATATATATATATTTTTAAAGCCAACCGACGTGCGTGATTTACACATGTTGTTACATCGGATACACGAGGTATGATATAATTTTATGTATACATATATATGTATATATTATATACAGAATGCATGTGCGCGGGAGTGGAGTCATTGTTTCGCTGTATATATGTTGTACAAGCGTACGAGTGTGTATTTGCTTTTTTCTCGAAAATCGTGACTTACGACTTCCGTCGATCCTCTCGTGTATATTATATACGATCACTGCTACAGCCGCTCACGTAACGCTACATTCACACTCACACACATACACTTTAATTGCCTCTTGTCGCCAGATTGTACACTCACAAACACACACACACACAGCTATCGTGTGCGTACAATTAATAATGACGTCTGTCCGACGTGCCCGATAGGTCCGTGCGGCATTGACGGCCACGTACCGTGACGGCATAGAAATTATATATTATTACGTTAAGGTATACCTACAGTGTAAGACTTAGCGGTGGTGATAAAAAAAAAAAAAACCGTAAATTATTATTTTTGTAACGTAGTGGCCAGAGAACTTCCGCCAATAACGCGCTTCGTATAAGCATGCACTCGGACAACCAAAATCGTAGCTGATCTAGAAGGCGTCAGGTGTAATGATAATAATTTATTAATAATACACATTAGTACATATTTTATTTATGGTGGATTTTCGAGGCTCTCCGGATATCCACACTATTAAGCGTGTAAAAATTGTGTGCATTAAAGTTTTCACAATCACTGACAGCTGCACCTGCACTGAGCCGATGCAGGATTTCCGTTTCGACTCAAATCGCACCTCTCCC